>CM025782.1:33242497-33315294 GCA_014636745.2 Centella asiatica | reverse complement strand
ATAATAATTATAATTATTATTCCACCACTACTACTACTACTACTATTATAATAATTGTAATTATTATTCCACCACCACCACCACCACCACCACCACCACCACCACCACTACTACTACTACTATAATAATTATAATTATTATTCCACCACTACTGTTGTTGTTGCTGCTGCTACTACTACTACTACTATAATAATTATAATTATTATTAGCACCACCACCCACCACCACCACCACTAGTGCTGCTGCTGCTGCTGCTATTATAATAATTATAATTACTACTACTACTACTACTACTACTATAGCAGCAGCTGCTGCTGCTATAATTACTACTACTATAATTACCGCCGCTGCCGCCGCCACCACTATTGCATAACTTAGCGCTCGAACAGCTTAGGTAAGGAGTTGGCAAATGAAATATTTTCTTCATCATCGAAAATTTGTTATGCCCCGTCTTTGGCAGGACCAGATGCCTCGTAAATGATATTTGCGGAGCTAGCTCTTCACCATCTGTTGTTTCGACCACCTCTACCTCGTGAAAATCTGTCATTTCGTTGATCATAAGATCCACTTCGTCCTCCCCGGAACCTACCACTTCTCCCATCAGCAAAGCCACCACCAAATCGCCCACCTCGGGATTGATCCCTCTCTTTTAATGGTGGCAATTCCTTCACCACTTCCAAACTAACAACAACTGCATTTTCCTGGCCTGCAACCACCCCAAAAAACCAAACAATTAAGTACAATTTCTTTAAATATGTAAATTATTTACATGATGCAATAGTTGCTCCTGTTGGAAGTTGATGAAAAATTTGAATTAGAATTGCTCTCATTAATTTGAGAAGTTTTTTCACTTGGAATAAAAAATGTAGAGATGAGTTATATGAAGGGATTTTAATCCCACATTGGAAGTTGGAAGAAATAGTGCTCACCATTTATATGGGAAGGCAAATAGACTAATCAAAGTAATTAGTTACACTATACTCCATCTATCATGTCCATGCAGCGGGGTGCGAATTCAAGGATTTTCGAAATCCAATTTGGCTTAACTCATGCACAGGTACGACCTGTGGACACGAATGTCAAACCGTAATTGGGGGCCTGATCAAACCAACCTTTTAATGTTTTGGAATTAATTATTTTATTCATGAAAAGTTGCGTCAGGGGTGCCGCGTGCCCCATCAGGGGGTGCCGAGTGCCCGTCAGGGTCAGGGGATGCCGAGTGCCCGTCAGGGTCAGGGGATGCCGAGTGCCCATCAAGGACAGTGGATGTCGAGTCCCCGTCAGGGGATCGAGAATAAATATTCACTGACGATGACAGTTGAGAACGTGGCCTTGTATCTCGACGGTTGAGAACGTGATCTGCTTAAAACGATTTCTCCTGCCTATAAATAGAGGATTATTCCAGAAGCTTTCGTCTTTCATTCATAATTCCAAAGTGTTCATCACAGTTTCTTATTTCTGTTCGTCAGTAAACAGATTTTGTGCCAAGTCCGGTCTCTGTAATCCGCTGTATCTTGAGAAACAGTAGTCCAACGATTTTCTGAAGCACCTAATAAGGAGACTAAACTATTTTAAGGAAAGCGTGTTCACACGTGCCTCGAATTTTTCCCATTTGTTGTTTAGCCGTCTTGAATACTAATTTGAACCCAGTTATCTAACAGCTCCTTCACTTAAATTGAGTGAATGCAATAGTAATCAAAGTTCAAAGGGGACCGTGGTTCTATATGAAGATGCTATTTACGACAAAATAAAATTTGCAGAAAAGGTTTGAATCTGATGGTAAGGATCCTGCGTTAATGTTCCAGACTTCAAACATCAGTTAGCTTTCATATATAGTAAAACATACCAGCAAGGAATGTGTCCAAATCTTCGGTAGACACATCAAACACTGCTCCTTTCCCATCCGCTGTCAGAGCAAGACCTTTAACAGTTTCAACTTTCTCTTCAAGCATAAACCTCCTTAAGATACTAAAAGCAACACTAAACAGAGGATGAAAAACAGTCAGAACACATTTCAATACTGCAACACAAGCAGATCATCAAGAGCTTGTCAGCATTTTTATTGTGTATGGCACTCTCTTAAATCCTTTTTGTGACTAGCATTTTTATTGTGTATGGCACTTAAACAGAAGCTTAGTTTGTATATTTAAAATGCAGCAGGTCAAAATTATTGAGTAGTTAAAAGAAGTACAATAAATAACTGATTGAACGGTGCACTTTTTCAACATATGGGAAGCATGATAACTGATAAGTAGGGCCCACATATCAAAAGTAAAATTTCACACCAGATTCTCTTTCTATCCTAGAGAAATTTGACCTCCTTGGATCATAAAGCATAACAGCAACACCCGTGTTCCCTGTGAAAATTAAAAATTACGAACTTAAAAACATATACTCCAATAAAAAGAAGATAACCCCCAATAGCATCGACTATGATTACCTGCTCTCCCAGTCCGTCCAAAACGATGAATATAAGCCTCCACATCATGTGGTGGTTCACACTATAGAATAAACATTATTATTAATAAAACAATTAAAAAAAAACACATGAGAGAGAGAGAGAGAGAGAGAGTTTACAAACCTGGATGATCAACTGGACATCATTGATGTCTAGTCCTCGTGCTGCCACATTTGTGGCCACCAATGTCATGAACTTGCCAGATCTGAATCCAGAAAGTGTGACCTGAAAGCATCAAATATACAAAGAATGTTAACCAACAGCCTGCTTATGTTATAGGGAGTACCATAATTCCCATCGGAAATCAAGATGGCTTTGGTTTGATAAAGGTAGAAGAGACAGGGATTTGTATAGTCAAATGTGGTGTTCTAGTCACTGACAACAAATCTGATACTAGAAATGAAGTCAACAGGATATATTCAGCTTTAAATGAAACTGATGTTGAATTTTTTCAACAACATGATTTAGCCTAGAAAAGAAGCATCAAGGTTTGTTATTAGTAGATGTTAATTCATGTGCTCTAAGGTGACACCTATATCAGTGCACAACAGCCAAGATACTTGATATTTTGCTAATTGAGGACCAATTAATTATTGTTACTTTTTCTAATACGGAATACCAACTTTAGTGGCTCAAAGCTCCATTGCCTCCATATAGGTAATTGGTGCTTGCATGTGGAAGGGGAAAAGAAGAGCCTTGTCATTCTCAATCTGTAAGCTCATTGTACTAAGGGCAGCTAGGGAGATCAATTGCATTATTAAAACTAATAACATATATAATCAACATCAAGCCTTTATCTAGAAGAAGATAGAAATCAATACATGGATTATCAGGTTTGTAAATGATGTATTACCTCACGAGTTGCCTGTTGAATATCTCCATGCAAAGGACGTGCTCCAGGCAATATCCCAGCCAACTGAGAAGCAGAATCTTTTGTCTCGGTGAAAATAATTGTACGACCCCCACTGAAAACAGCCATGAGATAATTAATGGAGATAATTATTCAGAAGTAAGCACAAAATGTCAGAAAATCAGAACTCACAAATTACATCTGACGTTTTAATGACTCACCTGCTATAACTGTGAATAATATCAGGAATAAGTTGTGCTCTGGCTGAAGCTCAACAAGGAATAACAATATGTCTTACATCTGTACTAGCCTTCATTTTCTCATTACCAACAAGATCTGCAGTTTGTTTATCTGGCTTCAGAAACCTGGAAGCAATCTAACCATGTAAAACATGTCCAAATCAGATTAGATAACAGGAAGACTTGATAGGTGAATACTGCCATATTGGAACGATTTGACAGTTCAAATCTAAATATATGCTAATACATGAGTAATGGAGAATATTGAAGATGGTGAACAGAATATGTTAACAAATGTAATGGGTTAAAACATGAACCTGCTTCACCCAATCTGGTAATGTTGCACTGAAGAGAAGAGTTTGAACTTTGTTGGCATTTTCTACCTTACCTTCAGAGGTTGAAAACAAGTTAATACAATATTTGTGGCTACAATAACGATTTAAGATTTGATAGGAAAAAAAATCTCTTCCGCATACAAATCTAGGCCAGAGTGTATTTATATCTTCCTAGATAGAAGCTTCAAAATATATCATATACTCTCTCCGTTTCACAATAACTATTATTTGTCTTTTTTGCACGTAAATTTAGGTGAATTTTTTTACATGATAAATATTTTATTTAATTTTAAAAATTAATAATCAAAATATTTTAAATAAGAATTAATATGAATACAAATTTTAACTAAAATAAAATAAAATATTTAACATATAAAAAAATTCATTTAAACCTACGTGCAAAGGAGTCAGGCGACAGTTAATATGAAACGGAGGTAGTAACTAATAATGTATTGAAGATAGATGATACACAAAAACAAACCATTAAATGTATTTTAGTAATTAATGACATGCATTGAAATAGGTGACACATTCATAAGTTTAATGATATGGGACACAAAATTAGCCAAACCCATCTCCTAACACATGCATAAATCTGTCACTTTACCTAGAATAAGTTCCACGTCTTCAACGAAACCCATCCTCAGCATTTCATCAGCTTCATCAAGGACACGAAATTTCAATGAGCTGAAATCAATATTTCCTCTTTCAATATGATCCTACAAAATAATTTTACAAAGGTGGTAATTTTACAAAATGCAAAGTCCTGCATGATACTTAATTGAATGGAAATTACTAGGTACAAATTCAGAAAAAGTTACCTTTATTCGGCCAGGTGTTCCAACAACTATATCAACCCCTCTTTTCAGTTGAATGCACTGAGACTGGTAGGGGGCTCCCCCATATAAACAGCATGATGTCAGCCCCAATTCCCCACCATGGTATTCAAAATCAGCAAACACCTAACATAGGGATGAAAGGTGAAGGTACAATGAATTTAGTCAAAGACCCAAAATAATCCTCATCACCGAACTTCGGCAAAATACCTGGGTAGCCAGTTCCCTAGTGGGTAATAGCACAAGAACACTTGGAGCCCTTCCATAACCTGTCTTTCGTGATGCTTTTGACGGTCCATTTGTTAACGATTCTAGTATTGGTAACACAAAGGCCAAGGTTTTGCCCTACTTCCCCATAAAGCAAACCAGATTAGTACTTTAGCATAGTTGATGAGATAACTGAGCAAAACATCACGTGACTAATAATGAAGCCAATTACTCGAGATGATCAATGCAGTAAAATGAACAGCAATAAGTTTTCAGGAATTCCTTTGTCATTCTTATTGATCATGCCCTTGGTGTACAGGATAGAGTTGGCCAAACAATTGTTAAAAAACTAGTGAACTGCATTCTTGTACAAAAATTCCCAGATAGTACTGGTAAGTTCCTAAATTCTAAATTGCTGACGATACATTTCTTTATTTTCAACCATAATACCACAAGAAGAATATTCAAACTCAATGTTGGAAGCTCAGATGAATCCACATTACTACTAAATACTTTTACGAAAATGCTTTACTAATTTGACTAGAACTCTTCTATCAAACTTAAAATTGAAGTATTTAGATTGTAAGAGATTTTACTCATGATAAACATCACAAAAAGACACTCCTAGCATACCACGTTTTAACTTATGTGGCATACCATGTCTAACATTAGTAGCATATGTCCCAGGTACCACAGCTTTACGGGGCTTTGCTGGTGTGGAGATTTGGAGGTTTCCAGTTTCCTGTTTCTCCTTCTCCTTTTGTGTTCATGCATGCCCACCATACCATTTTTGGAATCTTACATCTATACAAAATCTTACGTATGGAAACAAAATAGAAAGGTAAAAAAATTAGAATGTCAAAAGCACCAAAATTGAAGTACAATATAACCAGAAGTAAGCAGAAAGAATAATCCCTATACACAACACAAACATAATTCCCTGGGCCTCAATCAAAGAAAGACCACAAGATAGTTACCATGAAGATGCATATTCAACAACATGCCAACATAACAAACTAAGTATATACACTGTTTTATCACTGAGTTCTTGCAAAGTTGAAACTAAAACTTAGCGTTCAACCCCAATATAAGAAGGCCAATCTAAACAATTTTCAATAAATAGAGGATAGACCTTATATGAAGAAGGGCGCATGCATATAAAGGGGCGTAAAACCTAATTTAACTTTTCTTTTCCTTAGGCCAACACATAGCAATCAGCTGAAAGGACAAAAATAAGCACATTGTTGTTTCTAGTGCAACTCACCAACAAATGCATCTTGTTCTTCTAACTTATAATGCATAAACCAAGAATGTTAAATAGTTATCATTCTTCATCCATAGATAGAGCTTGGAACAGCGTCATCAAATAAGAGAAGCAGCAACCTCCACATATCTTTCTATGAAAACTTTTCTCCCTTCATGCCAGACAGCCCTTGCGTAAAACTTTAAGAGGGCATCGGCCACAATGTAATAATGCATCACCACTTGACAGTGGCATCATCTTGACTTCTAAATCCTCCTAAAAGTCAGTCCAAACTATAGGCTCTAGAATGAGATGTATTAGATTTTCAGTAGCAATGGCATTTTTAAACTTGTCCCTTACGTGACCATATTCTCAATTCTTTAGTCAACTGATATATAAAGATAGATTACACCAACACCATACTTATAAGTTATACCACTCTAATTCAAAATATTCTAAATTAAATTCAGAGATCACCTATTGAGGTGCATTTAGAATTTTTAATTATTAAATTGGGAAAATTTCCCGATATTATTCATGTCCTAACTTCTGAATTACAAGACCTGTCTTCATATATTTTAGCATAATCCCTGTATTCGTAATTAGAAGTTCAAAATAATTAAACAAATAACCAATTGCAATCCCTGATTACCTGACCAGTACGTGCTCGACCCACCAAATCAGCGCCATCAAGGATAGTATCGAAAGTCATAGCTTGAATGGGAAACAACGCCCGAATGCCCTTCGACTTCAATGCATTTCTCAAAGGCTCCGATATCCTAAAATTAGTCACCGCATTAGGATTCTCTTCCTCTTCTGCTTCTTGTTCATCATCAGGCTCCATCCGCTTTGTCCTCTTCTTCTTCTTTTTAACCTTTAAATTTATCGATTCCATGAGCTCAGAGCTAGTTTCACTCCTATCCTCCTCATCATCGTCGTTAATCTCGGACGCTTTACGCTTTTTATCTTTCTTACTCTTTTTCTTATCTTCCGAATCCCTAAAATTTAATTTGTCCAAAACAGACGAATTCTTCTTATCCTTCTTCTTCTCTTTCTTGCTCTTCTTCTCGATAGACGAGTCGAGCTCTAGGGCTTCATTGGTGGTCGTGGAATTTTCGTTTATCTTGTTCTTCTTCTTCTCCTCTTTGTGAGCGTCGATGGAGATTAGTTTGGGAGTAGATAGAGACAGCATGAGGATTCTATATGAGGCTTTATCACAGAATTTTATGAAATTCTATATTATAGAGATATAGCGCTCCTGCTACTATGCTAGGGAACAAAGAACCAGAAGATGGAGCATAAATTGAAGTACCCAACCAATTTCAACTCATAAGTCAAATTTACTTACTTTTTAAAATAGTATTGTTGATCATCGTTTATTTTTTTATTTGTAAATAAGAAAATAAGTTTAAAAAATAATTAAATAAATCTTGTTTATTATTTTTCTGTTTATAGATAAAAATGATATAAATAGAGTTGACAAAATATAATTATATATTTGTTCTTTTTTTTTTTAATTTTTTTTAACTTGTAACTTTTTTTAATAAATTTATAATATAGTTGAACTTATAAATCATTATTATTCAAGTACCATTTATTTTATTTTTATTTATATGAAAAAATTATTGTCAAACATTTTTATTATTTTTATTTATAAGTAATTATTTATTTTAATTTATAATTTTATTTATAAATAAATAAATATTAAGTTGTTTCCAAACATCATCTCTCTCTCTTCCTACTTATTTTCGCGAGATTGGAGGTGGAGAGATTTGGAACCGTTGGATTGTGAAACCTTAGAGATTGAACGGATGTCATCGGATTATTTTTAAAATTCAAAGTCGTTGGATTGTTGATTCCAGAAATTTCTTTGGCAGCTTATCAGGCCCAACATTTTAGTCTGTATTAATGGGTGTATCATCATCATCCGTAATAAATTCAAAAAAATAATAAGTAGGAGTTATATTATTTAATACACAAGACAAAGAAAAAATTGACATATCAGATATTCTGATACTATTTCAGATAATATATTAAAAAAATAATACAGTAAAATTCATTTCTTTATATAGTATTCGGAAATTTTTAACTTGAGAGAAAAGAAAAGGAAACAAGAAATAGAGAGAAAATTGGGTTTGAGAGTTTTTTAAAAAAGAAAAAGAAAAGAATACGAAGGGGAATGTTTAAAGTTTTCTTTCCAAAATTTTCTTCTAAAAAGTAGGGAGAATTGAGGAGAAACAACATTTAGTTTTAAGTGATAATTTTAAAATATCAACTTTACCCATTTACTCTATTGTTAATATTTTTTATATTCTATCCATGTCCCAAATTTTTTCTTCTATCCAAAAAAAATAAAATAAATCACAACAAAATAATTCCTCTCCTATTGATTTTATTTCTATCATTTTATTTTTATTAAAAGCTCTCGAACGCTATGTTAGTGTCGATGTTTTATTTTGGGGAGATGGTGAAAAAAGAGAGAGATGAGGGTTTGAAAAAATTTTAGGAAAGAAAAGAAAAGATTTGGAGAAATAAAGTTTAATTTTTTTTAAAAAAAAATCCTTTAAAGTTGGAAAGAATTTAATAGAAACAAAGTCGGTAAGACTTTAATAATAAAATTATAATACTAATTTTATCATTTGAATTTAATAAAAAAATATTTATCATTTCATTCATGTCCGGTTAGCTTTATTTTCTCTCCAAAAATTCTTTATTTTCTTTCTAAACTTGATAGTCCATATAAAATCAATTCATTGTTGTAATTATAAAATCAATTATTTATGTTGTATAAAATCAATTTTTTTTTCTAAACTCGACATAGAGGAAACTGGAAAAAAATGATAATAACAGATGAATTACTAAATGATAAAATTTACATGAAACCCTCCATTAATATCATTGTCTTTTAGATTAATTTACAACATTAAAAAAATACCGAAATAACAACTAAAGCATTCATTCTTTTTCATTTCTCCTCCATACCAATTTGATTCATATTATTCGTACTTTTCATCTCAACTACTAATTTACTTTAAAATATATTTATTTTTCATTTAATTTAAATGAGTTTGTGTTTATTAATAATCGAGATTGAGAATATAGATGATATAGAAAAAATTAGTATGAATAAGAGCTTGATCAACTCGTTCCGTTTCATATTTGAGGGCATTAGTAACATAATCAAAATATTCACATTTTTGGTTAAACAAAGTCTCAAATTCGAGAATTGTGAACAAAGAAAATAAGTATGGGAAGATCGACCCAGCTAATCCAAAATAGTCAAAGTGTTGGGTTTCAAATGATCAAACGCAGTGGAAAAATACGATTTAAAATAAAACAAAATGAAACTCAAACCTCAGGATCTATGCGGAACAATTTAATACAGATAGTTTAAGATTTTACAGATTAAAAGTGCAAATCTGAAACTTTGGTGAAGGTGTTGATCGTCTCCAAATCTTTACGCAATCCAACTGGACAGCGTCTCTACGGTATCCACACGAACATCCACGACCGTCTCACGATTCAAACAAGAAGAGTTACAGTACTAGCTGTACGATCTGTATCTCTATTTTCTCTTTATATCTCTGAACCCTAGTTGCTCATCTGAACTCTAGTTTTTCTCTTATGAGCAACTAGGGTTCTTAAAATATGTGAAACATAAGTTAGAGAGAACAACTGATATATCATATATATAGTCTTTTATAGAGTAATTCCAAAACCTAATCTAATTAGGAGACTTAAAATCCAAATTTTATATTTATTAGATATATATTTAATCAAGTCTCACTTAATTAATATACATATATATATATATATATATATATACAAATAAATATATATTCGTATTTCCTTCCAAAGGACTCTACTTCATACAGATTATAATATATACAAATAAATATATATTCGTATTTCCTTCCAAAGGACTCTACTTCATACAGATTATAATATATACAAATAAATATATATTCGTATTTCCTTCCAAAGGACTCTACTTCATCCAGATTATATATATATATATATATATATATATATATATAATTTAAAACCATGATTTAATTAAATCAATCTTATTGATATATTAAAATCATTGACATTTAACTTATATCTCCTTGACGAATGTTCTTTATGTGTAACCCTATAGGTTATTATTACGTTGACAATAATTTTAAATCATATTACAAAATTATAAACAGTGAGCGACATCTAGTAATACATCACTGTTACCCAAGTAATAATAAAGTCATAGATTCGACGTTACCTTTCGTGACCAATGTTTCAATGTAACTTAATCCTTTTAACCACGATATCTAAGATTAAATTCAAGGCATGGATGTGTCATCTTTTTCATAATTTAATCTCAATTTTCTTGATCAATGAGTAAACTATATGAAACAAATCTCTATTTGAACATAATCATGCATTTCATAGTTTCACTCAATCAAAAAGCCTATAGATATCACCCCTAATTTATAGGAGGGTTAAATTCCATCTACATCATTCTCATTTCTCACATAACTCATTATGCATCCAACAATCACCTTTATCGTATACCCGGTTAAAGGTGACTTTTGATAATGTCAAAACGCATAACTCCTTATGAAGAAATGTCATGACTTCAGGTCGAAAGACCATTACATCATTGTTACTATGAGAATTACTTATGACACATAACATAACGCTCCATGTAGAATTCTCATGGTGGGTCTGTCCAGTACTATGTATTATTATTGTCCCACTGACAATGATACTCAATTATGGACATTTAAGAATAATGATACATTACATACTTATATCATCTCATATTCAAGTCACATACTTGAATCAATATAATTAGTATCATTCTTTTAAGAACATTTATTATGTTAACATTTATATAACACAGTAAATAAAACATGTTAAAAGAAATTATCATTTAACCAAAAATATATTATAAATATAGTGTCACAATCATTACATAATTGGCCACTAAGGCATACACTCTAACACAGAGTCCAAATGAATTTCAGAATATCCACTAGTTTAATCATAAAAAATAAAAAAAGATATCCAAAACTATACTCCGCGTGTGTATATCTAATATCAGTATATGTTTCCTTAAGTTTAGGAGAATGGAATTCTGCAATAACGTAGCACCAACCCAAGTTCCTCATATTTTGCACGAAATTTTTCAATAAAACAAAATTGAAAACAAAATAACACGTCAACAAAGAGATGGTTTTGGTCTTTTAAACGGAGTATATGTAAAACACAAGTGAAATTCACAAGCCCAGTGGAACAGTGATAAAATTTTAGTTTGGCATCTAGCGGTTTGTTAAAAACAAAGACCAAATGGGGTGCCTGGAGCATAATAAGAAATAAAACTTATATTCACATCAAGAGATCAATACATAACTTCCCAATCAACCGAAACAAGGTATTCAAACTCATGATAATACACATCTATAAAATAATCAAGCAGAAAAGAAGCAAAAGCAACAGCTTACATTGAAAAACTTAAAAAGAAAATGATATTCGAGATTGAAAACAAGACCACATGGGTATTATTATTAGCATTATTGTCAATTCGACATCTCAAAGTGCGAGTAAAGGTACAGTACATAAACAAAAAATTATTCCACATTACAGTTACTGTTTCTTCAAGAGTAGAGGTCCAACATTATCCCCAGTAGCTTTGTTGTGCTTCACATGACTTCCGTCACACAGGGGAAACGTCTTAGATCTCCAACACCTACAATTCCACCCAAAATCATCACAGTCTATATATAGCCATCATTAAATACAAATTAGTAATATTTATAAAATGTAATATGCAGACTCGTAGTAAGCATATGAAAATTGAAAATGGAAATTGGGAGTAAACCTGCAGTAAGCGGTGAGGGGCTTGGAGAGTTCAGTAACGACGACAGAGTCCACCACTTTCTCTTCGGTCTTTCTGATTTCTGGATTTATAGTATCAGCTCTAACCCTCACCGTCCGCCTCGGCCTGTGGGTCCCAATTCTTCGGTCGAGTGGCTCCGGTGGTGATACACACAAGGATGATAGCCCTGACGCACCCATCACACCACCGATCATCGACGCCATCACTGAAATAATTTCACTAAGGCGACTAACTTGAGAGAGAGAGAGAGAGAGATTTTGCGTGTGGTAAGATAGCGATCTTGTGGAGAACACGCTCCTTTCTATTTGATGATGATATATTTCTGATAGACAGGGTAGGTGACCTCCATTTGGTTGGAAGATTGCTTATCCACGTGGATTAACGCACTGCTCTGTAACATTTTCTCATTTTTTATAAGCAAATTTTGAATGATTTTTTTATTAGCTAATTTTAGATGGTTACCACAATCGATTCACATTAAAAATAATTTTAAAATGGGGAAAGTAGCGCCGGGAGGCAGTTACGAGTATATAAATGTGTGTAAGACCATCTAAACGGTGAACAAAAAGAAAAAAAAGAGTTAATGATATGAATTTTCTTATCTTTTATCAAGTTCATGTTGATTTGAATTTTGTCTTGTCCGTCCATTCATCGTTGCTCTTTATAGAATATTATCTTCAATATGTACCGTATGTGATCATTAATCTGATTTTAATCATTCTGACTACAGTATTAATGATTAATTTAAATGCATGTTTAGGAAAATTGATTTAGATCTGCTGAAAATTCAAGCCATTTTATCCGGAATTTAGTTTTAAGTTTTAGTGTTAATGTATGTCAAGGTTTTTCTGAAATGCTCTATATTGACTTCATTGAAGACGCACAAAGGCTTCATCCCCACACCCCATTTCATATCCTAGCTCTGTCAAGTATCATAACACGATTGGGGCCATATTTAAGAAGGATCGAATAAGCAACAAATTGGTTTTGAGGGGGGGAAAAGAAGAAAAAAGAAACACTTCTCCTTTATGTTTGAAAATTTTAATTGGGATTTAAAATAATAAATAAATAAACACCTTGGAAATCAAAGTCTAATGTATTTGATTAGATTCACATCAATATGAAGTATTAGTATTAGAAGAAATTCCTGTATAACACAACTCTCTCGGTTACAATTACATATGTAATAATACATATGGAATTTATATGACGAAGAAAATAAACCTGAAAGGTTGAATGGGCGAAGTTGCTATACACTGCTTCTATACATTTTTATCCAGGCATTTTACCATCTTCAGTAGAACAGCTCATATTGTTTATAATTGACAAATGATGCACAAAAGCTGCTGCCTAGAATCCGATTTGCATTGGCAAGCTCCATTTTGAGAACCCCACCAGCTCTATATTGCAAGATCAGTTGAGGATAAATTATAAGTATAAAAAAATTTGTTGCATTTTCAGCGAATGTCCAAACTCCTGAGACAAGATTAAGGTTTTGTTACTCATAAAACGACTTAAGCACAAATGAGAATATGTTCTTGGTAAGAAGAAAGGAGAGATCCATCAATCAAAGGTGAAGAGAATGCAGACTTATAGAACATATTACCTGTTCATGTTGTGTTGGTATGGAACTTCAGGATTCCGACTGATATTCTCACACATGGTTGGTTTCCAACCACACGTCTGCATATAACGTTTACAAATCAGAAAATCCCAATATATGAAATATACATTTCCAGAAAGATGGTTGCACAGTTTTACCCGGAATTCACGTTGGATGGAATTAGGCGCATTCTCTTTTGAACTCTATATTTCATCAAATAAAAAAGAACAGAGTAAATCACAACAAAAACTAACAGATAGCAAATATGCTAGGTTTCTCTAAGAAACGAACCCTGATGAATGGATGTGATTTTGACTGAGATAACAAGTCACTTTCAAATTCAGATTCCAGAGTAAGCTGAAAACCAAACGGCGGATAGAGCATAAGAAATATTGATAGTAATCAAACTTGTATATTTCAGCACCGGAGTGATAAAGCAAACATTAGTCCCAAAACTAATTCCACCAGAAGTATCTGGTACCTTATTAAACAATTCTACTGGTGGATTCTCTAATAGCTGCTTCTCAGTTGGCCCCTTCAGTTCCTGTGGGATGTACGATTGAGAAAGCTCTTGATAATTCAGAAAACAAACCAAAAATCCTTTTCCATGACTTACTGTTGAGGCAGTTGATTCTTGTTTGATATTTTGAACTGCGTCAATATCTCCTTTGCTTGAAATGAACTGTATCAGACAGTACGGATTCAGTACAATCAGTACCATAACTCAACAACAAAGGCATACTTACGTTTTGAGAGTCCATATCACCTTTTTATTCAAGAATCGAGTTTTGACTTTCTGTAATTTTTCATAGTTTTGCTTTAAATTACCTTCAGATTTTGGCCTGAGATACATGGTTATAAACATGTGAGAAGTTACCAAATGATGAAGCAGAAATTAAGAAAAACATAGAATGAGCTAAAATGGTATAACTTGTAAAGACTAAATCTAAGCATTCTGTTGTAATATTCTGGATATTAGCTGTACATATGATAGCCGTAGATGTGATGGAATATTATGATAGCCGTAGATGTGATGTAGTAGTAATTGTAATTGATCTTAGTTACCATATTTGTAAGAGATCATAATCAGATCTCAATTAGTGGCATAGTAGTAGGCATGATCAGTGGATGTACTTTGTATAAATTATGTTCAATGAAAGGGGAAAACTATCCCAAACATTTCAAATTATAACACATGATATAGTTCATTACTTGAGAAAGTCTTGTAAGTGCTTTGAACAAATCAAAAGGTTGGTCAGGATATTAAAAGTCCAAACAGGCAATGCCATTGTTAAATTTTATTTCATAAAAAAGATATTAAATAGGAGGTGGCTGATCGTGTAAACTACTTGTACAAGCCCAAAAAAAGAAAGAAAGAAAGAAAGAAAAGAGGAGAAACATGTGCAGATCAAAGGAATCTAACCCTTTGAAGTCTGTGTCTTCACTTGATAAAACAGAATCAAGATCATGTGCATTCAATACCTGTAACAATAAAGTTATCATATTTTTATGGACGATTTTGCTCATTAAGAACAATTTAGACCCTTGGATATTAAAGTGACACCGAGAAAGGGGGAGCGAAGACTCATATATAAAGAAGTGAGTAGAAAAACAGTACAAGCAAGTGACCTACACTAGCAGATGAATGCTGCATGGCCCTTTCCATTGTCTTCAACTGAAATACCTGTAGAGCATTGCAAAGGGAAAATTTGAGTTTGTTAGTTTAAAAGTATCCCAAGAAAGTGGATGACAATCATCCAGCAATTTAAAAATGAAAAATAGTACTCCTTCCATCATAAAAAAGAGAAACAGTTTAGCCCTATATATCAAGGGTTTGACATAATCTAATCAAAATTAACGTCATCTTTAACCCAAACTAGTTGAGCTCGGCTGTAAACAGACTTACAGACCCACAAAAAAAAAATACTAAATAAATAAAATCTCACAAAAGAATGAGGGAGTGCATTAATAGTAAAATTAATTTGTGTGATTTGAAAATGAAAAAACTATATAAAATTAATTTGTGTGATTTGAAAATGAAAAAACTATGTCCAAATATGCCATAGGAGAACCTTGATATCCCTGCCCATGCACGCCAGGATTAAGCAGTAATAGAAGCACTATTATTAGGATGTAGGGAGTACGATACAGGTCTGCCATTTTTACCTGAAAAACAGGTGTTTGTGGCTTGCTCTTTCTAGGAAGGGCCAAAGAAGGGGCCTCGAAAATCTACAGGACATAAAAGATATGCCTTAGGTAGTTATACATAACTTAAAACAAATTCTCAAACAAAGTATTCTAGTTCATTCACCATACATGTATCATATATGTGCGTGTCTGTCTGTATGGAAAATGCAAATACCAACCTTTTTGTTTAACGGCCGCGCTTTGAAGGTATGGGATTTTAGATTTGCTTGTTGACCTGACTCATTTGCATTTTTGGACCTAAAGCTTTACATAAACACAAATATGCTGACCAATTACACAGTGATTGGAATCTCTAGATCAAGAAGTTATATCAAAGCAAAGACGAAAGAGTAATAATAAGAAGTTGATATACCTACGACTTTTTGCTCTATGGGCTGTTTCCAAGTCAGGTTCTCTCGGAATGGTTACTTTAGTTCTAGAATGTACCGAATTTGTCTCCACTGGTCCAACCTATAATAAAAAACCAGAAACTTACTACCATTCATTATTTACACAAAAGTATACTTGATTAGTCTATATTAACATGATATATTGCAGGACTGCTTGGTCCCATAATAACTAACCTTTTTGGATAATTTGTGTAACAACGAAGTCTGGTGCTTTAGATGAGCAACCTGGTTGGCAAAACAAAAGGACAGTTTTATGAAGTACATATGTATGGATAACATTCTTATGCTAACAAAAACCAACAGATCTCCAAAACCAACATATAAATGCATAATTGTGTATATTAGTAAGAATAATATCCATGAGAAGACAACTGAAAAATACATTATCAAACTCAATCCGCACATCAATACCGGTGAACTTGAGATCACATAGTAACTCACTCATTTAAGTATCCAAAGTGCAATCACTACTTAGAGTTCTGGCTTAAGGTCATATCCAGTTCTACATTAATGATAAATTTAAGATTTTATTCCAATAAAGCATGTAACCATTGAGAATAACTGATTTGCTGACCCACTGTACCTTACGCAGATATCCACTTTCTAGCTTCTGTCTTTTAGTGGCTTCAACCTCAGACCCATGCAAACTTCTCTCGTCTACTTTGGTTTGCGGCTTCTGTGTCCTAGAAAACAAAGATGTTCAAAGAAATGAGAAAAGGCTTACCCGTTGCAATAACGATTAGTGGAATGCATGAAAATCACAACAATAAGTTGAAACATTAATCAGTACTGTGGATATGGATCAGACATGACATGAACAGAAACACTAGTTAGGATACACTACCGTGCTTTATTTTGCTTGGCCAGGTGACTAGCTGTTGGTTTCATTAAAGTTGAACTCTTCAGTTTGGAAGATTTAGCTGATTTAGTCTTCGCTTCCATAATATTTGGAGCAATGTAAGTATCATAATCCCTTCCTAATGAAAAATTACAACTTATGCATTATTAAAGTTATTGAATTAAATAACAAAAGATGGAATAAAACAATAGGAAATACAATGTGCCTATTCAGTGACCTATACGTCCCCCATAAATAGAATACACAACTACAAACAGTGTGTCCAACATTAATTGACACACAAAGAAGTTGTCAGAAAAACTAATCTTATTGACAAGATGCAGCAGCATTAGAAAAAAGTATACACAAACACCAAACAGGTGTAATCAAGATCAAGTAATTCAGAACTCCAACTTGGGATAAAAAGAACTTGCAGCGCCCTATAATCTATGAAATTTTTTTGTTGTATATGCTATACTACGGGCCTCCTAACTAGAAATAATATACAATTATATATTTGGAGATTTATATCTTAAATTATATCAGAAAAAATATTCGTTAGTAAACTCTGGATCATATTTAACAGAAAATTCCTGTAAGTTATGCTGCTATAATTGAGCAGTTAGGTTACGTATGGGTTACTGTTTTGTGTAAATACAGAGTATGCTCCACAATTAACTTTTTAGCAATAAATCTTAAAGGCATAGAATGCTTACAATTTTACTAAAAGTTATATATATTATAGTACAGATATAAAGATTAATAACATCATAAAGTCTTAATGAAGAGAAAGATAACATATAATTGTCTTGATTTTCTTGTTCTAGTACAATTTATAGTCATACAGAAATCCATCTCTTTAGACAGTTTGCATTGTAGAGCTGCAAGACGTTGATCCATGCATGACATCTTTCCACCCTGTTTTGATAAACAAGCTTACTAAATTCCACTATCACACCATATTTTCTCATGGAAATGCTTCAAAGTTCCACTTATATTCAGTTCAAAGCATAACTAGAAATTTAAATAATACTAGCTCAATGCCGATTATTTTGAGAGAGAGTAATAATACCATCTCAACAGCCAACAAGTCCATAAGTTCAAAACTCAGAATATTATTTTCTACCAAGTACTGCAAACTAAACTCGTACCTCCGTTATCAGTATCCCTTGGTGAAGCAATTTCTGAGTTGTTTCTGATAGAATCCATGTCTTCACCAACTTCAGAGTTTGCACAACCAGCTGCTTCTGCCACCATGATGCCTTTGCTCCAGTTTAATCTCACAATAAATGCTAAGAAGTTCATGTTGTGGGATCAAAAAGGAATGCAAAGGAAGTAGGAAAAGGTCAGCGGTCAATATTGAGCTATATGAACATCTGTAGACAGTATACAAGACTAGAAACAGAACCAACAAAATACTGAGAAAGGATAATTCTTCCATATAAGAGATAACTGATAAAGAATACTGAGAATAACATTACTACGTAAATTTGCCAAATAGAAACCAAATCCCTCTCTTCTACCTCTTTGAACTAAATTTCACATCCTGTCTTTGAAAAAAAGATCGTGTTAAGTACTTCTTGCGGTACGCTTTAAAATTATCATTTCAGACAGTTTCTCAGAGAAATTTCAGATGAAATTTGTGATCATAAAGAAAACTTCAAGTTTATGGGAAGGTCTGCCTTTGGCTAATATTACAATGCATTAATTAATTAATTTTTTTGAAAGGAACTGATATGACCAGTAAGTTCTATCTTCCAAATGAGAGGAAGCTTTGGCTTCCGATTAATAGAATAATGTTTAAATAATGTGAAACTTCTAGCTACTAACTCGTGTTATCAACAACGGAATATAAATTAAAGCATGAACTTGAAATAAACACTAATAAATCAAATTAGCTTCAACAGAAGTAACTATAGACAATTAAAAAGTAATCGAACAAAACCAGATTGTCGTCTATCGGGAAAAACAAGTAATAGAAAATGGTTGAATGTAAAAGAAAAGCTTACGAGAAGGCGGATAAGTTCCGGCAGATTCGAACCAGCGTTCGGCTTCATCCATTTCAGCAATTGATTCCGGTCGAGTAAAATCGAAGAAGCGAGCAGCATCGAACTCGTAATCAAAATCAATTTCAGAAGAAGCAAAATCTTCGTCAATGAATTCCTCCATATCTTCGTCCATTTCTTCTCCGAGTTTTAGACGAAGAACGAAGAGGAAGACATTGAAATTACCTCTTGCAGAGCCTCTTATGTGCTTCTTCTGTATCTATTGACGCAGAAACCAGACGAGTTCGAGGGTTTTCGATGGCGAAACCCTAGAGATTGTGCCGAATTTAGAAATGATATAATGGGGAGAGAAGAGAAGAGAGATTAGTCCGGCGAATGTTTCGTTTAAATACAGTGGTGAGACAAGACATTGGACGGAAACTAAACGATGACACATGACATACCGGTCATTTATATAGAGCGCCTAGCCTACTGTAGATTTTTTTTTTTGAATTTGTGGGACCCATTTCTTTGGGACACTTGTTTTGCTACTCGCCGGTTTTGTTTATGACGGAAATACCCTTCTCGTCTTGTCTGGATTTTGGTTTTGTCAATACGCTTTTTGCCAAATCAGAATTTGCCCTCTTGTTTTGCGGTTTTGCCATTTTTCTTTTGTATATTTCAGCCGAATATTTCTCCACTTCTGACAGCGGGAGATTCATTTTTCACATTTACCTTGTTGGACTTCTTTTTCACCTTTATTTTAGGACATGGATTTTTTTTTCAAAGCATAGTTTTAAAAACAGGATTGGATGGACGGTTGAATCGAAAATTGGTGTTTAAACTAGTTTGGTTCATAAAAAATATCGAATAAGTAAAATATTGAAATAAATCGGATAAATTGAGCGATTTTTTTGAAAATTGGCTAACCGAACAGATTTTTTAAAAAATCATACCAGATTTTTTTAATGATAAAAATGATTTTTTAAAGAATTTTAACATATTTTTTAGTTTATAACAAAACTAATCATGTAATTCACTTATTAACACTACTATATATTCATTAAAAATAAGAATTAAGGTTTGAAATATAAAAATTTTAGTATAAATGAATAGTAATAGTCTAAATTATTTTATCTTATTTTGTTAATTATTATACTAATTAATTTTGCATAGTAAATAATTAAAAAAATTAGTTATTAGGCTTATTTATGTATTTAAAACATAATTATAAATTTATTTTGGCAGAGTAAATTAAAATTTAAGTATATAAAATTAGTTTAATATATATAATAATAAAATTTCGGCTCAATCGATTGAACTACTAATCGTTAAAACAGTACCTTCACCACTTTGATGTCCAATTCAATTTTTAAAACTATACTTCAAAGTTTATTACAATCTATTATATGTTTTAGACATTATAATTCAACTCCGGATAAACATCCACTCCATTTCAATTTGTACGTATAGGACAAATGCTTATTTTATCATTTCTTTTTTGTTATGATCTGACTCCCCTTTTTTCAATTTATGACTTCCGCCAAATATTTGATGTATTCATGCATATTATTTGATTAAGAGTTTGAGATCTCTTCTTTTTATTTGTTTTAGACATTGTAATTCAATACGTCAAAGTCATATCAAGATTTAGATGGTTTAAAATTTTAATATAAATAATGATTATTATATTTTATTATAAATTTATTATGGTGTTCACTAATTTTAATATATTCAACTATTGTATCCCTTTGTTTAAAAGAATCTTTTTGTAGAAATTTTATTTATGTATCATTTATACGGAGTAGTTATTAATGGGACATTATTTGTATACTTTTTAAAGTATTATCTATTATATCTTTTTTAAGTGTTTGAGTAAACTTTTCTTTGAGTAAATACAAATATACAATGTTTTCAATAAATGTTAAAAGCAAATATTATATTTTTTATTAAACTAATATGAGTAATGATTACATTTTTAAAAGAAAAAAAATTCACATATTGCATTATTTTTACATGTTCTTTCGAATCTCTCGATTCGTACGATTAAATTTTTGCCCTATTTTTAAAAAAATTGAACGAATTAAGATGAAAGTCCATGCGAAGAGGACGTTCCTGATGGTTGAACAGAACATTTGAACCAATCGGAGGTGTTTTAAAAATATGGACAATATGCATTCTTTTCAAATATGGAGCTGTACATAATTGGATTGCACATTGTGTACATGAAGCAAGCCCGTGAAGCCTACGAGACCTTGGGGCTATGTCAGTGTCATTTGACGTTTTTAACCGGATATATATATCCAATTACCCCGTTGTCTTTTTATGCAACAAGACAAACATCTGGTAACACAATTTGATTTCACAACCACGCTCCTCTTTGTCGTGCAGTTACCATCTTCTCTCTCTCTTTCTTCTTCTCCTTTTCCCTCTCTCTTATATCCACCAGGCACCAACTACCAACGATTTTCCTTTGAAAAACATCATATTTCTAACTTTCAAATATTTGAGTAAATGAGAAATGCACATTGAACACGATTAAGCTACATAACAAACAATACAGGGAAGGATATTCATAGAGTCATTCACAAATTGAGTGGTTCAACTATTTAATACGTTCAATTTTTTTAAAATTCATTAAATTCATTCGTTTTTTTAAACAAATCAAATTTACAAAATATGTTTTTATCTATTTAAAAATTTAAATCTGATTGTGTTTGGCTCATCTCGAATTTGATAATTCGACTACGTTCAATTTACTCATGGTGTGCTAAACTATTTCATGTTCTTTGAGCTTCGCTGATTCGATTCCATTCAACTTACTTATGATATTAAACATTTTATAGTAAATCGATTGTATTGCTTGAACTGGGACTATGTAAACTATACTTAGAGTTCAATCTATTGATTCACGGTAATGAAGAAAAATGGTGCACGGATCACCCTAGAGTTTCAGATCAATGTTTTCAAAAAATAAAAATAAGAGTATACAAGCGTGTATAAAAAAAAAATTAAATTATTTAGCAAATTTTTTTTTTAATTCAACTCCACCACGTAAGATAGTCAAAGTCAATTGAGCAATCAACATGATATATCTACTCATGTTCCCGGTGTAATTCGTTTTACCTAAAAAAAGTTTAGAGAAAATAAAATGAAATCAAAGTTTAGATCATGACAAGAAAACAGTAGTTCAATTGCTATCCAACCCACAAAGTTATGTTGCGGGTATCCGGTATCCACAGGCCCTCCAAACTAATTTTACCCTATCGTAATATAGTCAACTTGAATTGCGTTTAAGAAATTTTATACTCTCTCCGGTTAAAATAGTTGTTTTACTTCATATTACACGTTAAACAGGTTCATAATTATTATATTAAATGATAAGTATCAATCTAACATAAAATTTACCCTTTTATAAGGAAATATAAATAGATGAAAAAAATTTAATAAAATAAATTTCATTAGTTGAAATCTTTTGGGATGATGATAGGGGCAAATGTTAATTTTGAAAAAAAATTATCTGAAAAAATAAAAAATGGTAAACAATAAAAAATTTAAACCTTTTCTTAAGAAGTCTATCATTGTGAATGGAATGAAATATTCCACGTTGTTTTATACGGAATATGTAGTAATATATAAAAAACGATTAAGGAAAATAAATTATAATTTATTTTTTAAATCTCATTTATTATTATTTTTTATTTATAGTTTTACATGGAAAGTTCAATATCGAAAGAGCATAAAATAACATAGTGATACATGAGTTGGAGTTCTAATTTAATAATTTTTATGTTCTAAAATTAAAAATATATTTTCTAAAACGAGAGTTTTTAAAAATAAAATTTTTATATTCTAAATATATCTTTATTATCAAATTAATTAAAGTAATAGTAGTATTAATTGTAATAAAAAAAATTTGATACAAAGAACTAATTAGAATAGTGAAATAGTAAAATGACATTCGAAAAAATTTATGACTATTTATAATTTAAAATAAAAAATACATATTTAGTTTGAGAGTAATAATAATCAATGTTATCAAAATTGGACTGAACCGGTTGGTTCGACCAGTTTAACCGCAAATCGGCCATAGATCCAGTCATTTTGATTAAAATTATCAGTTCAGGAAAAAATAAAAAAAAAATCAGTTGAACCAATAAATCGAGAAAAATCATATTTTTTGTTTTTGTTTTTTAAAACTGTGTCTCAGTTTAATAAATTTTTAGAATATTTGATGAAATTATTTTGATTATTAAAAATTTAAAACTTATATTTGATAAATTTATAAGAAAATTTATGATTTATATAATATTTTTTTGAAAAAAATAATAATGCAATTGAATTTGGTTGAACGGATTAAACTATAAATTATTGGGTGGATATCCGGGTACGATTAATAATTAGAGCGAGGTTTCCCCCGAGTCATTGTTATCAGTTTATCAGTCATCTGCCCTCAGCAGCTGTGGTAGTTAAACAGAAGACGAGGCATATAAACGCATCGGTAAAACCTCAGAAGATTCCAATCTTCACCTTTCTCTTCAGCCAAGCAAAGCATCAAATCCTGCTCATCATCACTTCCCTTTTCACGCCATATTAAATCCTCTCACTTCCCCTCCGTCTCTGACTCTCTGCAGCAGTACGACCAGTCTACGTCGTCAGTACATGACCCGAATCCGAACCCGCAGCCGCAGGAATGAGACTCGTCGTGCCCTTACAAGGAATAGTTCACGGCAGAGGTGGTATAGTCTTGGGTTCGATCATCCCTTGTGCTCTATTCTACTTCCTTCAGTTGTACCTCAAACGACACCGTTCCCCTCCCTCGAATCCTTCGTCTCCGTCCGCTTCTTCATCCAACCTGCCTGACTTGACCCGTTCTCCTTCCCGATCCAATTTAGCTTCCCGCGGGTCAGTCGGACGTGCCCACGTGTCATCTAGGGCGAGCTCAATCGCTAAACCCAATGATTCACCGTATTACATTGGAATGGACAGGGCACGAGCTGATCCCTATCATGAAATCGATAATCCAAATGGTGTCATTGATCTAGGAATCGCTGAAAATAGGGTATCTATATTGGTTCTTCTAATTCGTTTTAATTTCATCTTTGTACATTTGCAAAATTTTAAGATTTTGTGTTAAGTGTATACATTAATTATCAAAACTATAATGTTTTGCATTCACAATCCAGACCAAGTAGTTTATTTCGTTAACAACTAAGGGCATGTTCGGGAGCTATTTAAAGTAGCTTTTAATCCAAAATTATTTTTTTAGACGAATATACTGACTTATCCAATAAAACGGATGGTGTTGTGAGATCAAATGTACAATTTCTGTGCAACCAAATTCTAATGCAATATGTTTTGGGTTTGATTTTATCTTTCTTTGTTTGTTATAGCTGTCCTTGGATTTGATTGAGAATTGGCTTTCTCAAAATTCAAATGGTTCCATACTGCGAGGAGAGTTGAGCATCTGTGGTATTGCTACCTACCACCCATTTGACGGACTGATGGGTTTGAAAGTGGTAAACGCTTGATACTTGCTCTTATCTATTGCACATCAGTAGTTGCACACATGAAACACTAGACTGTAGCTTAAATTCAAAATTGCTTAGATATTGCATCGAAAGAATTCTTAAAGGAATGCTTGGGGTAAGGGATTGTTTTGGCTTTTCTTTTATTACAGCTTGATTAACTGCTATCGTTGTTTATGAAGGTCTCCTAGTGATTTATTCTTCAATATATTTTGTAGGCTATGGCAGGTTTTATATCACAGGTGCTTGGGGGAACAGCATTGTTAAACCCATCACAATTAGTATTAACATCTGGTGCAACCCCTGCTGTTGAAATACTCTGTTTTTGTTTGGCTGACCAAGGGAATGCATTTCTGGTGCCTGCACCATATTACCCTGGGTATTCTATTTTGGCAAATATATATAAAATATTCGCAGTTATAATTATAAACTCAATAGTGTATTAAATTTATGTATGCTGTTTCACATGAAGGAATTTTTTATCATTTTAATTTATGGAACTTAATATTCTAGCAAATGCATTTTTTAGGTTTGACAGGGATATCAAATGGCGGACTGGTGTGGAGTTAATTCCTGTTCATTGTAATAGCTCTGACGACTTCAGTTTTAGTGCAAATGCTCTTGATCAAGCTTTCAGCGAGGCAAGAAAGCGAGGGAAAAAAGTCCGTGGGGTTTTGATATCAAACCCATCTAACCCTGTAGGGAATCTACTAAACAGAGAGACACTCAAGAGCCTGTTAGCATTTGCCAGAGAGAAGAATATTCATATAATATCAGATGAAGTATTTGCAGGGTCTGTGTATGGAAATGAGGAATTTGTGAGCATGGCTGAGATTATGGAATCAGAAGATTCAGATAAGGACAGGGTCCATATCATATATGGGTTGTCCAAAGATTTAGCTCTTCCTGGCTTTAGAGTAGGGGCTGTATATTCCTGTAATGAAAATGTTCTGGCTGCTTCTACAAGGTTGACAAGATTTTGTTCAATTTCAACTCCCACCCAGCAACTACTGATTTCAATGCTTTCGGACACAAGGTTTATCCAGGATTTTATAAAGCTCAATAGAGAGAGGATAAAGAAAATGTGTGAGCTTTTTGTGGCAGGATTGAAACAGCTGGGCATTGGATGCACAAAGAGCAGTGGTGGTTTATACTGTTGGGCTAATATGAGTGGATTAATAGGTTCTTCTAATGAGAAAGGGGAACTTGACCTTTGGGAAAAACTCCTGAATATTGCTAAGATCAATGTAACCCCAGGATCGGCTTGCCACTGCATTGAACCTGGATGGTTCAGGTGTTGTTTCACTACCTTACATGAACGGGATATTCCTGTTGTTTTAAACAGGTTACATGACATTGTTGAAACATGTCAATCCCCTTTGAATGGTCGTGAAAATTCTGAAGGATTTAGTTCATTCGTTTAAATAATGAAGCTCTTTATTTTTAAAGAAAATATATATTGGTAATTTAATTAAGGGACAATATTGTGATTCATAATTTTGTCATACACGATATATCTTGGTTTCTGAATACATATTTGTGAAATTAAGTGCGGTCTGGACTATATTTTTGACATGCTTGCTTTGTAGAAAGTGAAAAGAAATTCAGCAGTCTAATCGAAACTTGAGCAAGCGTTGCATCTACTGCCAGAGCAGGGGCCTTTCCCTAGGTCAGCAGCAGATGCCTTTTCCACTTCCTCTGTAAATCTTTGATTCTGTCGCTACTTCCAAACATGCAGCATCCAAGTGCACTTTTCTTCATGAATTCCTGCCATCGAAACATGATCAGGCAAGAGTACTTTTCATAATCGTAGAGGACTATATATCTGTCTTCTATTTGTTATTCATGTCATTATGATTTAAAAGAACTTATGGAAATACAAGTAGATTTATCCACCGTTCATGCAAGCCAGTCAAAACAGTTATCTGAAATAGTAATAGCAGTAGTGGTTAAGACCTGGATACCAAGGTTTTGTCTCAAGTCTTCAAATTTGGCAAAGGAAATAAAGGGAAAGATAAAGAAGTCATTCTGAAAAAGTAAAAGAGTTATAAGAATTACCATAGAAAGATTCTGGTCCCGCTTTAGCATAGCTCTTCTGTGATAGCTTCTTCTGCGGCTCATTAATATAAGCTCTCCAAGCGTTAATGGTCTCTTCTTTATGAGACTGGAATTGCTTTCACGATCCAAAACCTTATCTGGCACTATCCGCTGTGGAGTATGTGGTATATCCTGTTGGGAGCATCCGACCTTTTTGAGGAAACTTGACTTGGGGGATAACAGTGGAAAGAGACGTTCCAAAAAAGGTGCTCCAACTAGGCTCATGTTACCTGTTGCATAGCTACTAGTACTACTGTCGGTGTCTGATGATGGTGAAGAAGGTGCCTGCAGCTGGTCACTATCTCTATCCATCAGAAAATTTTCTTGCACTGGTACAGCACTGGAAATTGCGACAGTTGGTAACAATCGATTGGCTACAAGAGAAGGAGCAGAGTCAAAGGACTCTGTTTCAAAACCCCATGCATCGAGGTATGAATCAAACATATCATCTTCATCATCACCATCAATTGCAGAAGCTGCATCCCAGTTATCATCATTTTCTTGAGAATACATTGTATGTGTAGGTGAGTTGCCAAGCGGCGGTGGTGGCGGCAGTAGCAGAAGTGGCAACTCTTGTGCCGGTTGTGGGAAGCAAGGAAGCGGCTTTCCTGGCAATTCTTCCCATTCGAATGGAACCGATGCAATTAGCTTGATTGGAGGTGGCGGCGCAAATGGATTAACCTGTGCAACAGGATTAGGCTTCCAATGTCTTTTAGGTATACCTGGTTTTACTTCCCACAGAAATGGGATAGATACTTGCTGCCTGATTCGCTTCCTCGTTGAAGATTGGGATAAGTACTCGTTCTGCGACATTATTAAGAGTTAAGTCTTATAACTTGAGCTGAGAATATGAATACACATTCAGACACGTATATATATGATAATTGAGGGAGAGAAAGTTGGTTGGAAGTTTTTATTTTTGTTAGTTCTATATGTATACCAACTAATCCATTCGTGTGTTCTTGAAAATTAGGCTCAACTGCTTTTTAATCTTCGTTCTTATGTGGCACGTAGAACCACTACAAATTGCATGCGTAGTAGAAGCTTATGAAGGCGACCTATGAATAAGAAGCCTTTTCAAGGGCTATTGATGCTTTCGTATTAACTAATCCATAATCCACATAATAACGTTTACTATGTTCTCTCTCTGTTTGGAGTATATTTATTTTGTAAACATGAAAATCGTATTATTAAACTTTAGTCGATTCGCGAAGTACAGTTGGTACATAATGAACTATCTACAACAGAGCTCTGCTCTTGTTATACCGCGACGTTAAAACTTTCCGCGAAAACATTAAATTATGCAAATTTTGAGTTTAAAAATTAAATTATTTTGAAAATATATTTTTAAATTTGAAGTCGTTCGAGCATGTTATTCCACATACTGATGCTATTTTATTTCTACCATGAATAGTTGGTTAACAGATCATGTGATTGCCTGCTCTTACAGACTAATAAAGTCGAAACGTTGGCCGTTTGTATAACTTCAGTTCTTTATATGCAGTTGGTAATTTATTAAAGTCAACATTAAACTAATGCTGTTTAACTGGAAAAAATAAAAAATAATAAAAATCAGAAATTACATATCAGGAGTCAAAAATTAATTAAAGTCACCAATTAATACAAGAAAGAGTACCCCCACACAGTCTGATCACTCATCCCATATTAATATAATTCTGATTGATATAAATAATTGCGTTAGCTGTAACTACCCTAAGCCATAACGATTTGTAGAACCTACTGAATCTGAATCCAATGTCGCCACACTACTACCATGAAAGTACAGTATAACAAGAAGAATAAAATAGTAGAAGAATATGTTCACATGACTTGAAGTTGAAGGATATTAATCATAAAATTTTAAATCAATCAAGTCAATTTTGAACACCATTATATTAAAACAGACAGATGAGAGTAGGAAGCAAATTAAACACCACCCTCGCAGATCTGAGCTTATTTCAGTCTTTCACAAAAATTAAGAAACAAAAACAAGATGATGCTACTTGATTATATATGTATCAAAATTTGAGCCAAAGGAAAAGAAACAGCTAGGCTTTCTAACCAAATGGAGTCAAAACTTACAAATTGAAACGAAAATAAAAATAAAACCATCAGCATACGTATATAACTAGCTGCCAGAATTCTGCATATTGAGGAACCCTTTGAAGTTGTTGCATTCAAACAAGGCTTTAGCATTCATTTCTCTTTCAAATCTCCATATATAATTCAGACCTACTAGCAGCTCTGTTATGGCAGCTTCAGTCTTCTCTTGATTTGCAAAATAAAGTGTTTGTAACAAAAGAACATTAGTTTTCGGCGTTGTCATATTCTGCTGTTCAAAACTTCTTTCGCTTTGCCATTTTATCATATTATGTGCCAAAGGTGACAACCACCCTAAAATCTTCCCCAATGCATCTCTCCATTCCCCTGCAAGAACTGGATCAGAAGCCGAAAATCCTACTCCTTTCAATCTACACCTCAGTGACCATCTAATACTTTGTGGTAACATCGCGTAAAGATCATCCCTCGCATCAGATCCCACCAACTGAGGTGATCGAATCATTTTCTCCATCACGATTATCAGATTTGAGTAATGTAGCGCTAAAGCAGCCGCCCCTAAGGTGCTTGGAGGCGGCTTTAGTATCTCCGAGTTCAATTCTAAAAATCCACAAGACAATTGCAAGACTTTTGATTCTTGTTCTTGTTTTGATCTCATGACCATCAATGGCCCTGATACCATAAGAGCAGAACCATTATCGGTGTGAGTTTCAGATGGATATACGGCTGCAGAAGAAGAGAGACTGCGAGATAGAGAGCATGGATAATATTGATGACCAATCCCAAAAACAAGCTTAATCCTTGCAAGAACAGTGAAAACTGATCTTGCAAGTAAAATAGTAACCCTGTCGAAACTCCAATTCCATAAAGACTTCTCTTTCTGATACTTGACTTCTTGCTTTTGCCAAATTAGCTTTTGTTGCTGACCAATGATGTTGTGTTTCTTAACAGAAGCCTCCTGTTCATTACACTGCAATGATTTTTTAACAATGTTTTCCAGTACGGAAAGCTCGTGCAGTTCTTTATGAAGTGTGGCTGTAATTGTCACGTACCTATCCATTTTCTTGACCAATTTGGTTTCCATCTCCTTCTGGCTCCCAACCCAATTACAAGGATCTCGGCCCGTGTTGGAGAACTCATCAAATAAGCGATCAAAAGACTGGAGATTCGAGTCTTGACAACGCTTGCTTAATCGAGATAAAGACATGGCGACAATCCTCAGGTTTTGTACCATCTCTGCACAAGCGACGTTGAGGAGAAAAGTTTCGTCGTTGGAGACGATTTTCTGGACGCCTTCAAGTGAAATGGATTCGTTTTGGAGGCGAATTATGTTCTTATCGGAGAGTGATTGCCAGAGATGTAAGAGTTTCGACATGAGTCCGGCTGTTTCGAAGGCGAGGACTCCAAGATTTGATCTCTTGGTGAGATGGTTTGTGTTTGGTGGTGGTGTGGGATTTACTGATGAATTGAAACTGCTTGATATGGTTTTCTTTACCTTGACTAGCCATGTTTCAAGTGCCATGGATTTCTTGAAATTGAATTTTTGTGAGCAAAAATATATTCTAAGATTTGATCAGAGAAATTTTGAGTGAAGATAGATGGATAAATAAGGAGGCTAACGCAATTTTTGTAGAGTTGGCAAAGAATGGGATTTCAGAAATTGAGAAATAATTAAAGTGTGGAATTGCAGGGATATGAGGATAAAAGTGGAGTTTGAGGCTCGTGGGATGTTTGAAAGCATTACATAAAAATTATAATCCGTGTGTATATATATATATAAGATGAACAAATACGAAAAAACCACGCAGAGAGTGATCTAGATGTTATGGGACTTATGGCAACATGCAATGGAGTGTAGTGGGAAAAAAAATAGTGGAAGTATATTGTATAGAGTCATTCGCCAACACATGACCCCATTCAATATTGGTAATTTATGTATGTATTGATACACTATATCTGTGGATGATCAAATTTTTATTTCCAGATATTCATTTCAACTCTCACTGTTGTTAGTTTTGTTGTAAATTTTTATTCGTAGTATGTGGAGTCAGGATAGATATATGTTTTTACAACAAAAACATTAATTCGTACGTATAGAGGGAACTATCCTGATCACTTGATAAAAGTTTTTTTTTTTTATTACTTTTCCAATTTGTTTAAAATTACGATATCATGTGATTAGTAGAAATAACCCTGAGTTTTGGTTCACCAACAGCAACCTTCGGTTAATCGAAAACTTGAGAATGTTTAAATTCACAATTATTATTATATTGGGGGGTAATATACACACACAATAATAATAAGGATACATTTTTATTTTTTTTAAAAAATAGCTAGAAAAGTGACGTACAGTGGGGTTGAGGAGTAGCTAACAACCAAATGAGAATAGTGTTTGATGTGCATAACACTATGATTTGGTGAAAAAGCATGCGTTAGAGCCAAGCATTAGCGGCTGCCAAAGAAAAGGTTAATTAACGTCCATCCGCTCTTTACTACTCATTCCCATCACCTGTTTAGTGCGTTGGTAGATAAGATGTTGCCTTCCCTCCGCACCATTTTGCTTTTGGGATCACCTATCAATATTATTACAGTAGTGGTATTCGTTTTTTTGACAATATAATTTATATTATAAAATTTTAAATTTAGAATGAAACAAAGTAGACCTATAATTTGTGATGTGGGCGATTCACAGCTATAATCTTTAATTTGTCCATATAACATTATTGCTTGAAATATTATATTTGATAGAAATTAATGATAAAAAATTATAGGTCAAAAGTACCACTATCACACATGACCCAAGTGATTTGCAGAGGGGTTTATTTTGAAACTTACCTTTTGCCTACCAAATGAAGGGCATTATGTCGGTAAACATATAGGCAACTGTATTAAGTACATTTTCCATGTCGTGATAAAAGTGTGTAAATAAAATAAAATAAAAATATTTATATCCTTGATTTTAGTGTTTTCAGTTAACAAAATGAGTATATTAGTCCTGGACCATCTCCCCACCCCTCCACACCTGAGTCCCCCACCCCACCTCTGCTCTTTCTCACATGCATCACACCCCTGAGATCATGATCTTAAATCTTAATGAATATATGAATACTCTTTTTATTACACACTAGGACCATTTTATTAAAGTTTCTGTTCTATACCGTCCCTCCACCTGCGAAAACTAAACCCAATATTCTAAAAATTATATTTCTCTCAGTTATTCGAAAAAATAATGAAGTCATATAATCATATTTCTTAATTTATTTTATTCAATGTTGATACAGTTGTAGCAATGTTAACATTATATTTATAATATTATCAAAAAAAAAATTAACATTTTACTATTGTAGGAGATAAGAATTTGGACCCTCGTTAATAAGGGTAGAAGACGAATTTTACTAATGACTAATGCATAAAGCTAAGATGTATAAAGTTAGTCAAACAGCTCGTAGATGTGCGGTTTTGTGATCATTGATTTATATATACTTATCAATTATACTCCGTAATATTATACCTATGGTCAAAACGGCAACTCATACATTTCGAAGTTAGATCTCATACACGAACTATAATACTTTCCCCTTTTTTTTTTTAACTTTTCGTGTGACTTTTGTATACTTAATTTTAGGTGAATTTTTATATATATTAAAATTTTTATTTAATTTTTTAAAAATTATTAATCAAAAATATTTTAAATTAAAATTATTATGAATAAAAAATTAAAATTAAATAAAATATTTAACATATATAAAAATTCACTTAAAATTACGTTTAAACAAAGTAAAAAGATAACTAAAAAAAGACAATAGTTGCATTGACTTTTTTTATACCTTATATAGAGACAGACTTCTATATAATTGTTGGGTTAAATAACTTCGGGTAGACATGTAACCCCAAAAAAAACCTTCGGATAGATAATAAAATTACCTACTACTTAGATATATGTCAATTTAATTACCTATTACAAATTTATAAAAACTTTCAATGCAAATTAGTTGCGATTTAAGTTTTTTCTTATAATAAATTATAAAAATTAAAATTAACTAGATTAACATAGAATTGAAGATTTTTACACCGTTATCTATTATATATTTAAAAGCACAAATATATTTTTTTCATATCATGGTTTCACACATTTTTTTTCTAATATTATTCTCTTCAAATTTTTTTTATTCTATTATTATTCTTTCCTAATCCACTTCTACTTTTCTCAATTCATACTTCTATTGTGAGTAACAAAATTCATAATTAAAGAATTTTAAAATAAAATATATGAATAAATATAATAAATAAATTTATATGCATGACTAATAGAATTATGCACAAAAAATTAAATGCAATATTTAATAGTTTAATTAACATAATTATCATACCTATTTAAAATTAATTCCATGAAATAAGTACAACAATTCTTAAATGTATATTAAGTAACTTTGAAGTATATATAATTATAATTAATTATTTTGAAATATATATATATACACATTATAAATTATACAAATAAAGTCAATATTTCGATTAAAATTATATCGTTTGACTCAAAATATTATTTGTTTTACAAGTTGAACTATTTTTGTGCAATTATTATATTTTTGGGTTACTCACATTTATCATCATTATTTTGTTTTAATTATTTTAATTAACATCTTCAATTATAATCGATTAAATTGTGATTTGCTTGATTAGTTTTATTCGTTTAATAATTGTTTGGTATATAATATCTATAATATATATGAGTAAGTTCAAGATAATATATTTTAATTAGCGTTTGAATTACAAATTATGTTAACTTCACTTCAATTTAATTAAAAAATCTAACACAACTTAAAGAAATATTAATGAATAATCTAAAATATGGTGTTTGTTAGATATTATATTTATTGCAATTCTTAAGTACTCTATTTTATTATCTTTTTTTTTTCTTTTAAATTTTATTATCAAAATTATAAAATTTTCTTTTATTGATATTATAAGTTATGTGTGATGAAATTATTAATGAATATGATAGCATTATATTGATAATAAAGTATATATATATATATATATATATATATATATATATATATATATATATATATTAAATATGAATAAAAATATATGAGATCAAATTTAAATTTACAAAGTCAGTTTAACTTGGTGAAATCGTGAAATTAATAATACTAGATATATATACTAAAATATTTTTGCATAGTACGATCAAAATTAAATTATTTCATACAAATTTGATATTAAACAATAATTAAATATACTTTATATTAATTTTAAATATATAAAATATTAAATTATAATTATTAATAAAATATTTAAATTAAACTATAAAATAAAAATAACTCGTTCGTCGTACAAATTGCGAGCAAGTTTGTTTTTAAAGTCAAAAAATAACTTTAATTTTGACTCGATTTAGAACGGATGATAATTAAAGTGCTGTGAATTGCTAGTAGTCATCTTCTGTCATGTGGACCAAAGTTGTTGTGATATTGGAAAACCATGGAACTCCGACGTGAGGTTCAACAATCACCACCTCTATGACAACGCTACGACTCGTATCATATGCATTGCATTATCTGATCCATACTTGTTCTCCACTTAATGTTAACCAGTCCGTCTGTATCTAATCTCTCTATATATATTTTATAATTTTTCTTCAAACTATGTTAATTAATATTTGACTTCCTTGATTTAGTGAATTCAAATAACTAAATAGATGCACGCATTAAGTTATATGGTTAATGAAATTTTAGTGTGTATTGATACATAAAATATTGTTTTAATAAGTGAAATTTTCATTAATTTCATTTTAATACTAAAACAATTATCAAAAATGCTTTAAGTTACTACATAAATATTAAAATTACTATCGAAAGTACTAATGTAAAAACGGTAAAATATTTATTTGACTGAAACAAAATTTTCCCACCCTAAATTATATTATATGCAGGATAAATATTTTATTAATTCTCTATTGTTTGTTCATCGTATATGCAGAATCACCATCATTACGATATTAATCTTCAACGGACCCCACGAAGTTGACTCTCCAACCTAATGGTCAAGAAGAAGAGTAGTATGAATGCATTATGACACAACGTACTGATATGTCAAACAACTGAAAAACAGACTCAACATAACCATCTTTCCCGTGGATTGGCACTAATGGCCTCTACTTTAAGAGAACACAGATATATCTGATTGTATTTAGCCAAAGGCATTGACCATCCCACATTCCTTGATATTATTTGAGCTACCTCAGTAATAATTACCCCCCAATTAATTCACATGATATGAGGAAAACAAAGAGATCGGACAATGGACAAATAAAAATAATTAATATTTGACTTGTTGGAAATTTTCAACATACTTTCAAAAAATACCAACTTAATTCGATCGAATAGAAGTGGGATAAATTTTTATATGCCATTTCCAATTTATTTTTTTGTTTTAGCTCGCCTATATTCGGTACTACAATTTTCAATTATCACTTTTCTAAGACTTACAACATGATATGAAATATTTCTTATTATAGGCTAACTACTTTCGCTCTTTCAAAATTTTAAAATTCAAGGTTTGAGTTAACTCAAAATTACACGTGTGCTTATATGGATTAATTAAATAAAGAATCGGTGTAATGGCTTAATGATCTACTTCGTGTCAAAATACAAGGTTGGCCACTTAAACATATATAAGACGCTTTTGAAGATGAGGATCCCAAAGAAGGAATTGTGGTATGTGAACCTACTACTTATGGTTTGAAAAGGGAAAACGCGTGAGAGCATTACAATTCATGGGCCTCTAAATTGTCAAAGCAATTGATCAGTCCTGTTACACTTTTGCAAGACATAATTTGAGAATTGCATGGTCCCGACTCGAACACACTTCAAAACATTCCTAAGCATGACCACACCCTAATCAATAATTAACTAAAGCACCACTCAACTCCCTCCCCCCCACCCCCCCGGCTCCACCCACCCCACAGACCCCGCCCCCACCCCATTCTTCATTACCTATCCCCACGTGTGGTATCATTGCTCATCTATCCGCCGAGGAACCCATGAAATGATTCAACCGCATGCACTTGCATGCAACCAGTGACGCACCTAATACCTTAAATTCTCAATTGTTGTGATGATTTTTACTGTTGCAATTGGTATTTCATGGACTGCTTCATTTTTACCGTATCACGTGTTTACTTGGGGTTTAAAAATTAATTATAAAGGTAACTAGTGACACTCTTAAAAAAATATATGTCTAAAAAATAGTATTAATTCGTACGGCTAAATTGGATTGCTAATTTCCTAGTTTATATTTGTACCACAATGATACTGCCATAAAGAATTCCGTTCAAAACACGTGTATGAATTTATCCAATGACAGTTATTTAAAAGATATTTCAGTTGTCAATTTTGATACAAATTCATAGTAGTTTTGATATTGTTAAAGAATTTAGCTGTAAAAACTCATTAGTAATTTTTATATTAGTAATTTTGATATTTAGATGTGATAATTGATTTATTAATTTTAGTTTAAACTCATTATAAAGAACTTAATATTGTAAAAATAATTAGCAGCTAATGTGTATCCTATATGGTCAAGTGTAACAATTCCTCACTCCCAAGTTATTTTTTTTGGACATATACACAACCAAATTCACACACATTTTGACAAATATTTGTGAAAATCTTAATTTGAAAAGAGTTAACCCGTAATGAATCTTACTAATAAAATAACAAAATGTACTATCGTTTATAAGAATAAGTATGAATTTTGATGTTTAAGTAAATTTATTCATTTTCTTTTCCTCTCCATGTTAATCAGATCCGTATTATTACGTTCACATTTTAAATTGACCAACAATAAGATTGTTACTTTCACAATGTGAATTGACCAACACTAATTACTTACCCACTAAGATCCATAGTGGTGCTTCTGTTTGATAAGCACCCATACTACTGGAGAGGAATCTGAGTCAATCCCATCTTTCATACTTCACACATGTAGTGCTCCGTAACAAAAATCATACCAGAAGATGACGAATACTATTCCGTTCGTTCCAAAAAAAATATTTAAATTTTTTATAACTATTAATTTTTCTTCAATTAAGAATTAAATGTACAAATAATAAAATTTATTCATAAAATTTGTTATGAATCTTTAAGTTGAAACAAAATCTATAAGTTTGTAATTAATTTTTTTTTTGATTTATAGCAAAATAATAAAAAGATATTTAAATGTAAACAAAAAAATTTAACTCTTTTTTTGAACTAAGGGAGTATTTTTCTTTATTTATTCCTTCGCAGAGTTGCTTCATTCTCATTGAATAAATGGGCTTTACTGGCCCCAAATTGCTGCGCCTCCCCACCCGCCGTCGCATTATCGGTTCTGAGGGGCCCCTTTATACACTATAAAAGAGGAAATATTAAGATAGCAGAACCACTACCCTAAACGAGAGGTAATTTCAAAAACTATTGTAGATTTCTAGATGTATTAAGAACGAAAGGTTACTAGGTGAAATTTATAGTAGTACATGCATTCTCGTTTAATGGGTCTCCACCAAACGAAGAAAAGAATACAGACCGTAATCAGCTCTAGTCTCATGATATGATACTCGGTAGTATCATATTTCTTAGAGCTCCAAGTCCAAAATGAAGAACATATCAACATTGCTCCATTCAAAAATAAAACCAATCGCCAAACGCAGCTTAAAACACTGAAAAATGCATAACTTCTGTCTACGTGAAAGAAACCAAACGCCTATCTATGATAAAGCTCCTAATATTTGGAAGGATTTCACACCCCTCAAGAATGGTTCTGCCTAGTAGCTGAGGAATTCACACCATATTTGATGAATTTGAATAAGTTGCCGCTCAAAATAAGCTTGTGACTACTACCAGTCATAAGAACATAAAAGATGTTACATCAACTAGAATAGTCGGTATTTCATGGCGTATACTTTCCCTACCAACACAAACTTGTAAACCAATAAGAAATATACAAATATTCAGTATTGCTGAAAATATTTCAGGAAAGTATTAAAAGTTTCTGGTGTTGATCAAATTGACTATATGTGATAACACCACAAGTACTTGGGAGGTCCTTGGCATGTTCTAGTTATTCAACACCCCAGCAAAACAGACAGAAAGATGACTTTCTTATGGAATGATCACAAGAATTGGCCACCACCGTTGAATTTTGTGGCTTTTAATTGAAGTCTATAGCTCCATATATGGCAACTGCACTAGAACACGTCTTTGCTTATCTCTATTAAAAATGATATGTTCCTTCAGAAATTAAGAATATGCAGGGGAGGAAGGGGGCAGGAGGATGGATAAAAAGTGGGTTTTTAAGAAAGAGATTAGAGACATATGCTTTAGGAGAGAGACCAATCTCCAGCTAAAAAGACTCCCTAACACGACAATCACCACTAAGTATTCTGTCCACATCACCATGTATAGCACAAACATATATTCCAGGAAGTGTCTGATCAGGGAGCAACAATCTTTATTGTCAAAAGCGCAGTGCACCAAAATGCCAGAATTTTCCATGAAAGGTTACATGGAAAGACATGCTCATGCTCCAAAGAGCTCCTTAAGTTCCCTTCTTAAAAGTCAAAACAATATCCCTGTCCATCTGCATAAATTAACATGATATTCAGTAATTGCGGAGAAAGCTAATCAAGCATCAGTTATAATGGCTGAGACATACAGATTTGGCGAGCTCTTTAGCTTTCTCATCATTAAAGCCAAGCGTGGACATTATCTTGTGACCTGCTGATTCCTTTTCTGACCATATACCCAGTAGAAAGTGAGTGCTTGTTACTTCCCCTGATTCACCTGTAGTTCACATAAATATCATTATACATAGCAGTTGCATAGCTTACATTTCTTTTGGATTATGTGATAAATAATGCGTTTTGGAAAACCCAGTTCCTAGAGAACTCAAATACAGGATTCTGATGTAGTATATGTGCTCTCAACATAAATGTAACATTACCAAGCACGTAATCACCGCCTACTAACCTACCCCTGCTTGATGGAAATAGAATTTCATATCTCATACCGGCTAAGTGAATTTGACTTTACAGCCATTTTTAAAGTTCCTACACTGATCTACACTGGATGGAATGTACCACGAGAGGGGAATCCGCGGCCTTTCACTAAGGAACCTATCGAGGGTAGTTAGTGCTCTTTACTCTGTATGTACCTATTGAGGGGCATCACGTACCTAAGGGAATAAATAACCTAAGTAGAGGCATCCGCATACCGTGTATGTACCTCGCTGGCCTAACAGGGAGCACAATTTATAACTTAGTGATAACAAGTTATAGTTGAACACTGGACCACAAAACTGATACTTCGTTTGTGACATAGAAATGCTATATAAACTAAAAACCAAATTGCTTCAAAAGGAAAACCGGGCAAATCAGGATGTGGGGGGATTATTCGGAATAGTGTTGGGGAATGGATAGGGGTTTCATTCATCCGGTAGGGACGACGACGTCTATTCAAGCTGAGCTTTGGGGGGTCTTTCATGGACTCAACCTAACTTGGGAGATGGCACTTCGGAAGGTGGAGGTGGAGCTTGACTCAAATGTCCTTGTGATGGCTATTTCTAGTACAAAGGGAGGTAATATCAAGGATGTGAACCTTTTTGAAGCGGTATGTAGGCTTTGTCAACGAGACTGGAGTTTACAAGTGCATCAAGGGTTCCACGAAGGCAACATGTGTGCAAATTGGTTAGCCAATGAAGCAATTGGTTTAGCTAGTCATTCTCAACTAAGTGAAATTCCAGATGGCTTAAAACCATTGTTCTTTGGGGATTTAGTTGGTAGGGCTACAAGCTGAAGGTGTAGGTAGTTTTCTCTTTGTTTTGCTTTGTTTGGGCTGTTTGCCCCATTTAATAAAAAATGAAAAACAGATCACTGTTTGCTTTGAGTTTCTCCTGACTTTTAGAAGTTTATAATGCATATCACCATTTTAACTCCATATTGTCATCACAATCATGCTCAACTGGCAAAAAATATACCATCAGCATAAAGCAATAGAAACTGGTAGTCTCTGCAACCAGATACGTAGTCCCCCTCTGTTCACGCCAGTTTAGTAATTTAGTACCAGGCTTCTTTCTTTTAATGCCACAAAACCTCATTATTCAACATAATTCTTTTACTTATCAATTCCCTAAAATGCTAGAAAGTCATAGATGAAATATTGAACCATAGAGAATATTACTTAATACTGTCTTTACAAACTCACTTTACAAGTACGAGAAAGGTCTACTTGTATGCAAGTGACTGGTGACAAAATTCTAGCATCTTAATTTTTATGATTTGAATGTTTCTAATTGTTATGACCCTCCAGGATGGAGTTGATATAGATTCCGCATTCTTTCTGCCTTGCTTCCTTTAAATTATGTGTTACATGGAATACTGTGATGAGGTACATGTGCTTCATGAAAACAAATTTGGAATGTGTCAAAGTTAAGATGGGAAGATGTGGTATGCTAAGGTCACCGAGGGTGGCATATATGAGGATTGAGGAGAAATATACTAGCTCTTTAGGAGTCTAAATGTAATAAAGTTTGATTCAGAAAGCTTCTAAGGACCCTGTAAGTTGGTTATTTTAGTTAAAATTTAGCCCAAAATTTATGTTTTTGAGTATTTGTATTGGTGCATCTAGAGGCAGAAATAATGAAATATTTAAGTTTGCTAAGTTCGAGTTTTGGTATGCAGATCGGCAGACAATACTGATACTTGGTTTTTTTAGAATAGAAGTATTTACTTACCATGTGAGAGTCAGTGCAGTTTGTTACATGGAATAGTTACTTTATAACAGCAATTATCGGTACACAAGATTAAATGGTTATAACTTCGTTCGGATATACAAGACACGAGGAGATGGACAATGGCCAATGTTAAATTATCAACTTGAGGCTCTAACTTTGTTCTCCTTCTACAACACGTATCCTATAAATTTCAATAGCTTCAACTAATGGTACCCTGGTAGTACATTATTATTACTAATTTGCCATATATATGTTTTGCTAGTAAATTTTATTTACTCATTTTCATGCAGTTTGTGAGAGTAATCCGCATCTATACAAGACATGACATTCACATGTTCATTTATAACATGTTTGTAGTGCAGGTCATCTTTGGAATGTATGGTAATATGATGTCCTACTTGGAAGAAGAAAAAATCTTCTAATAAACTCAACCGATCATTCAATATCTCAGAGAAGCTTATACTACTGCAATGTATTTGATTTTTTATAAATGTTAGGACAAAAGTCCAAAAAACAGAAAAAAATCATATACACCTCAAGCACAAACTCACATCACAAGGAATTACAAGTTCATTGCATAATTCCTGACACCATCTAGATCTGTGTACATATTTATGTCAAAACAAAATTAAATCAAAAGGTTGGTAGAGAATCAAACAATTTGAAAGGAAGTTACCTGACTTCAGTTTCTCATCAATAGCCCAATCTAGGGCCCGTTGAGCTGGTTCAGTCAATGGTGGATGCTCGGGACTGAAAAAGTACATGTCAGATTTTCCAAGTAACTTTACAGTTTCTTCTCTGACTTTAAAAAGCGTAATTCCATTTTCTCTTAAGAACTTTGCAGCTAAACTGGTTCCTGCAATTAATAACAAACCAATATGTTGAAGGCGGAGTGGAAGTAACACCGAAGGTCCCAATGCATGGAATTAAAATTGTCGCATTATATATGACTTCCATCATAACATATAATAATAGAAGTGCTAGGATCATAAACAGTAGGTGGTGAGAGATATTGCGCTAGTGCAACTATAAAATGAGACATGTTGACCTAAAGCTATATCATGCAAAACAATTTTATTCTTGTCTAATTCTTGTCTCATACTAGAAAACTTGAAAACTCTATAACCAATCGTCGACTGTAATAATCATATGAGCAAAGTTTCCGAACCTTCAACCAAAATTCCCATTAACAGTGCTTCAGTCCCAGTATTGGGGTACTTAAGCTTCCTTGCTTCCAATTCAGCCATTGCATATGACTTTATTGCCCTTGCTGACCATCTAAAACCACCACAAAAACAGCCTAATCATCACAATACAAAAAGATATTATGACTAAGGCAACCCTCAACCATATAGGACATCGGAATTCTAATTTCCAAAAAAAAACAAAAACAACCGTGTCATCTTAAAACAGCGAATCCCTACCGGAGTGAATTTGCACGAGATAAAAACGGAAAAACTAATAACTTACATTGGGGATTTTCCAGAAGAAGCTCTCTCTGGTTTCCTGGTATTCAAAACAAGTCAAAAAAATACAAATTATACAAAAATAACTTAGAACCAATGGCAATACAGTAGCACTAATGATAATGATATTACTATTAATCAATCAGTCAGAAATAAACAATACTCTGGAGGAAGTAACATACGCAGTGGGGAGACTGACGGAGGTGGTTGCGAGAGGAGAGGAATGATGTCTTGGAGTATATTGGCGTGAATTTGAGAATTGAAGAGAGAGTTTGGGGCCGATGAAAGAACTTATAAGCGCATTATTGTTGTATAATTGGAGAACTGAATAATTTCGCGGTTGACTATAAGACGAATGGTGAGAGGCCGACGAAGAAATCGGAAGCGAAGAGAAGGTTTGAGCGGCCATAGGGGTTGTTCGAACCCTAGTTTTGACTTCTTCGCTCTCTCTGTAGCTGCCGTCGTGCTTTACCGAGTAGATAAAACGTCTAGGTTTGAGAAAAAGGTTAGAATGTAATTTACCAGAATTGTTTGAACTCGATCCGCTCCGATTTCAAATGTATCCTGATTAATTGACATTTGACTCCATGGGAATTAAGATTAGCGTATGGTACGAGTTCTCTTTTTAAATAAACTCTTCTAACTAGGGATTAGGGATGTAATTCAAATCCAACTATTGGATATTTGATTTGATTTAAAATATTAGATCCATTCGACTCAAAATTTTAATTGAATCTAGTTTGATCGATTTATTTTGTTGATTATTTTAACGAGTTGAGCTGAGTATTTAATATGTTCTTTCGTTTTGATACTCAAAATAATATTATGTTATTTTAGATATTTTGTTCATATAAATGCATAAGATACTTGATTCGAATATTTATGAGTTGATAATTATTTGATGTTTAAAATTTCGAGAGTTTAATTTATTTGAATTATTCGTGAATTAACTCGATAACTTTCGAATCAATTGATCATAAATTATTGTCATCAATAATTACTTAACTTCAACTTGATTATTTTTTTATGAGTTGACTTCAAACAAGCGATGCTCGCTTGACACCTAAATTATTTTTTCCTTAATATAATTTTAAACCATGTGATAAGAGCAATCGCACCACTGGAAAAATTGAATGCAGCAATATCTGTATTTGGATCTCTATTTTACAACTATGAACGGTAAATCTTCATTCTTAGTGCTTCATTGTTCGGAACACCTCAACCATGCTGAGTATTATTTTTTATAGAAACCAATAGTCACTCACTCATATGAAATATCTTTCTTTACATTCTACACCAATTTAATTTATTGGTTATTTATCTCATGTTTATAGTTATGCATTATTATTATCCGAATAAAATCAGGTAATGTGTTTGATATATAATAAAATATTCATGTTTAATTTTTAATTTACTTTATTGTAGTTGGATAATATAATGGATATTGGATTAGAATTCAATAATTTATACATTGATTCATGTAAACAATTAAATGTTTGAAATATTGTTATTATATTATTGTATACTTTAAAATAGAGATTATGTTGTAAATGTGATAAATAAAAATTCTATAAAATGATAAAAAGTAGTGTATGAATCTATAAAATAAAAGATTTAGTAAGAGAAATCGGTAGGAATGGTCGAAGGTAATTTATCCCAGGATACGACAAGATGGACACAAAATGAGATAGGAATCTACCACTAAGCTCTATCAGGTGACCTAAAGATCTCAAGCAAATATGCATTTACCATATAATTATCACCTTTACTGATTAATTATAATTATATGTGATTATTAGTTTGTGTAAATATTTTTTTAATATTTACTTGTCAACTAATAATTATTTTATTGACGTATCAGACTATTAACATATACATAATTATATAAGTTTAATTTTTTCAATCACAATATCAAAATAACAATAACAACAATACCCTTTTAGTAAATATTCAATCTGATTCAAAATTATGTTCTCTCCGTTCCGAAAAATAGTTACATATGAAAAAAAAATTGTTCAAAAAAATAGTTACATTTAAAAATTTTATTTGTTGTTTTGCTATAAATTAAAAAACTTATAATTACAAACTTATAGATTTCGTCATAACTTAAAAGATACATAACAAATTTCACAAGAAAAATTATTATTTATACATTTAATTTTTGGTCAAAGTTGCAAAAATAATAATCGTCAAAAGTCTAAATGATGTTCTTTTGTGAAATGGATGGAGTATATGTTTTGAATTTTTTGAGCGAAATGAAGGTATTTTGAACTTAGAGTGTAATTCATGAAAATTCTAAATGTAAATTATGTTATAATTAAATATTTTAATTGTAAACGATAAGATAATAATAATTGTATGAAATTAATCAATATTGATTTAAATTATATGAAATTAATATATTTTTTTGGAATAAATTATTAGTTTGGACTATTAACTCACTCTAGCTCATTCGAAAAATTAGCTCTAAGTCAACATATTTTAATGCGATGAGATAACAATTAGTTCAATTTTTGTTAAAATTATTCATAAATAAATTGATACATTTGATAAACAAGTTTATAATAAAAATAGACATGAACTCGAAATATAGGGATTTTTTAAATTTATAATTTATGGATATTAAAATAATTCATAACCCATAACTTCATAAGACGTAAATTAAGGTATAACAGCTCTTATTTTTATTTAAAAGCATTAAAATTTTGTACATTACACATTATTTGTAGTTCTTAAAATAAATAACCAAAGGGAAAACGCGGTTTTTCTTTATACGATCGGTTTCCAATAGCTGTTAAAGAATTAGAAACGAAGGACGAACACGCTACGATAATTTTTACTTTTAACAACAAAAAAAAAAACTTGGAAATCACGATTATTCGGAAGGCTGCGGGACCTTCGTCAATCTCAAAACCAGATCTTCTTCGTTCATCAGCACTATTTTTCTACGAATCACATCGTATTAATTTATTATTTCTCAATCGGACTCCATTGATAATCCACGCATTTCAGTTGTATTCTAAATTCTATATATCAAACATTCCACTTCCATCAGAGAAGTGAAATCTGGAGCTTCCATTTCCTATACGGGTATGATTTTTTTTGCTTGTTAAGCATTTTTTAAATAAAATGTTTGAATTGCCGATTCATTGTTTCGCAATGATGCCAACATAATGAAGTTTTAAGTCCAAATTGGATTTGTTTCCTATTTGGAAAATTTTACTCTAACATATCCGCAAATGATATTGTTGCTTCTTCCAGCAATTGGGGTTTTTTGTTTCGATTACAACAACGTAAAGCTGATAATAAAGGCTAGTTAGATTTACTATGTTGTTCATATGTTTTGCAGATCTTATGGTGTTCCCACCTATGCTATGTTACCATTCTTGATTTTGCTTGTTTAAGTCAACTAGCGGATTGACTTCTCCTGAGACCACCTCCGGTGATTTGAGTAGTTGCTAGATCTTGATTGATGATTAATTCTAGTTGGAATGAAGTGTCAGCAGATGCATAATTACAATACTTGGTTTTAAAAGAGACTTTAGGTGGTAAGCTAGTTTTAGTAGCCACATGTGTTGTTCCCGGAATTTCTTATCTTTCATTTAGTTTCCACAGCCATGAAATCAGCTTTTGTTAAAGAGCCTCCAGTTGCCTATCCAAAGACTCTCCTCTCAATTGCCGTTACTGTGGGGGTGTTGGCCTTTTTCTTAACTTTTGCATCCTTGTTTCTGGTCTCACAGCCAATTGGGGCAACGGTTCGTGGGTACTTCTATAATGTTGATCATCCTTGGAAATTTAATACAGTATCTTTGGTTAATGGAACACTTGTTACTTCCGCCCCTGATGTGAAGATCGGCAAAGACACGCCAAAATCAAATTCACCTGTTTCAGATGAAAATGCAAGTGCTGTTTACTCCCCACCAGATAGTGGAGTTGCAGATACGACATTGCATGGAGGCAGTGAATCTAGAACTGATGCTAAACCTGATGTGAATGTTTCCGTGATTAATAATAACCAACCCTCTAAGTCTAAAAATAAAAATGAAGTATCTGGTGAATCTATATCTGATGCTAAGTCGAATGGGAGTATTATCGATAATAACCAGCCTTCTGAGTCTAAAAATACAAATATTTCACGGGAAGAAATGGCTGAAAAACCAACTGTATTGCACACCAAGGAGATGGTTGAGAAAACACAGCCAATTCCTGCTTCATCTAATGAAGGAAAGCCCTCTAACAGTACTTTGTTACCCAATGTTACAAATGGCGTTGAAAATGCTAGAGATTCACTCCCGAGTTTGGAAGTGATGCCATCTTTATCTTCTGTACAGCGTAATGCAGCCAAAGCTGGTAAAAGTGACTCAGGTAGTTCACTGAATCATCTATTTCAATTTATAGCTTTCCTTTTCTTTGACAATGTCATATTATTGTGTTCTGGGATAGCTATGTTTTTACATCTTTATGTGCATCTTTCCTAGCTGCTTCATATTGCTGCTTTAAAATAAAATAGAAAAGCAAAAAAACAGAGAGATTGATTAAATGTGTGAATTCTAGTGGGGACTGTGTTGCAAGCTATTTACTCTGCATAGAACAATAATGAAATGAGCTGTTGATTTTCATTTTCCAAATTATGTTTATTAAATTTAAGCATAATGGGCTTGCTTGGCTGTCTTTTGAAAACCATTAATTAATTTTCTTAGTCAAAACGTCAGTTGCATATATTTGGATTGGCTTTAAATATCAGATTTTGGCAAAAATGTGATGAAAGTGCAAGGTGGAGCTGCTTTGAAAAAAAATTAAAAAAATAAACCAGATGGTTTATTAATGGGTAATATACCCTATTGTTTTCTTTTCTTTGGTTATTTGCACAATATGGCCAGCTGCAAGATGAACTTTTAAGGGACATTGTTTGATGACTTCAATAGACACTCTTGGCATTTTTGAATGTGTCATGGGATCCTAATTTCTTAGCATCAGGGTTGATCTCTTTAACCAGTGAAATGATTTTTTTGCTAATGTCATGACATCCTTAAACTGAGAAGGCCTTGTTTGTGTTTATATATAGATGTGTGTGTGTGTGATCAACTCACACACACATATGTAGATAGATATGCTGAATCTCTGAAATTTCTCTTTGTTTGACACATGTCAGATTGTGATCTGTACCATGGGAAATGGGTATATGACTCAGCCGGGCCATTATACTCAAACAATTCTTGCCCTGTGCTAACCCAGATGCAGAATTGCCAAGGAAATGGTAGGCCAGACAAGGAATATGAAAATTGGCGATGGAAACCTTCACATTGTGTTCTCCCTAGGTTTGATGCCAAGAAATTCCTAGAGCTGATGAGAGGGAAGACATTAGCATTCATAGGCGATTCAGTTGCCAGGAACCAAATGGAATCAATGTTGTGCATCCTTTGGCAGGCAAGTATCAGAACGTTCTCTTACGACACAAGCATATGAATAGAAATCTGCTTTAAAATAGGTTTGCCTAGTAGCAGGGTCCAGGAGCTTGATAAAGTTTTTATATATTTGTTTATAAATCACCAGAAACTTAAGGCTTGCCTTAATCAAGATTCGGTATAAATCACCAAAAAAATGTTATTTCTATAGATCTAATTATGTAGATGATCGAACTTGATAAAACAAGAGGGTCAATAATTTTCATATATTTCTGACTTTCATTTTGATAACGGTATATTTTATTTGCTAGTTCATTGTTTTCTCAAGTTGTGCATGGTTGGATATTTATATTTAAGAAAAAGAAAAAAAAAGGAACTTTGAATACGGCGGTTATTATAGTGATTTATACCAAAGTCGGTGGTGTTTGAATGTGAAACGTTAAATTCAAGACTACTCTAGATGGTTCAAATTCAAGTGCTTTGCACTAAATTGTTTCTTTGAAAAATGAAATGATTCATTCATTGATACTTTCACTAAGGTAATTTATGCTGTATAATCCTCAGTATGCCTTGTTTCTTCATATCCATGACACAGAAGATGGTGTTTTCTCAGACTTTTAATTTCTTCCCGTTTAACATTAAGTTCCTTGTTTTTCTTAGAAGCCTCAATTTCCACCCTATCTTGTAATTTCAGGTTGAAGTGCCCAAAAATCGAGGCAACAAAAGAATGCAGAGGTACTATTTTAAGTCAACATCTACGATGATTGTCCGAATATGGTCCTCATGGCTTGTCCACAGAGTATCTGAGCAATTTGACTTTGCTCCAGAAGGCTTGGACAAGCTTCACCTCGATGCTCCCGATGAGGTGTTCATGGAGTTCGCCCCAGCCTTTGATGTAATTGTCCTTTCCTCAGGCCACTGGTTTGCAAAGAGATCAGCCTATATCTTGAACAATGAGATTGTGGGGGGACAATTGTGGTGGCCTGACAAGTCTCGACCAATGAAAATCAACAATGTCGAAGCTTTTGCAATATCAGTTGAAACAATTGTTACTTCCCTGGCTACCCATCCAAATTACACTGGTCTCGCCATAGTTAGGTCCTACTCACCTGATCATTATGAGGGAGGGGCTTGGAATACCGGTGGTTCATGTACCGGAAAGGTTAAACCTGCCTTAGATAGTGAAGTTGTTGAAAATGGCTTTACTAAATTAATGCACGATAAGCAAGTTACGGGATATAACCGTGCAGTGCAGAAGAAGACGAACAAGTCAAAACTGAGATTGATGGATATCACTGAAGCCTTCGGGTATCGCCATGACGGGCATCCAGGCCCATATCGTAGTCTTGATCCGAACAAAATTACAAAACGAGGCCCGGATGGGAGGCCTCCGCCACAAGATTGCTTACACTGGTGCATGCCCGGACCGGTTGACACGTGGAATGAGATCTTGTTTGAAGTAATAAGAAGAGAGTTTGAGGGTGGTAAAGGCCATTAATGAAAATATTTGTTATACTGTTAATTTAACGGTTATCTCATATACCGAGTAGTATTTATTAATTTTAAATTATTAATTTTTTCTTTCAGAATCATTTTGTAATTAGGTTAGTGAGTCTGCTGTAGATTAAGTATTGTGAACAGGCTATTAATTCATTAAATATCAAACTTATTTTCTGTTCATCTGGAAACTTGAGGATACATGTGTTCCGGTCGTTACAAAGAGAAAAAGGTGTTCCTGGTCGAAGTAATGTCCGTATATTACATGGTCGGTTTCTTTGATTTAATGTTGTTACTAACTTGATATCTTGATTTTCTATTTTCTTTTGCAATTTCACTTCGACTGTATGCACTGTTGCGGGAAATGCGCGAAACGCAATTAGAAAGGCTTAAGCGTCCGCTCGCGTGCTTTCTTTTAATGCCTACATAATTAACTTTCAAAATAATATTCTTACTATGAATGTAAGGTATCTCCTTGAATTCTTTAATTCTATTTTGAGGGTTAGTTATGTTTTTGGTGAGAGTATTGTTTTATAAAGATTTTTATATTTTTGTGAGAATATTTTTTTGGAAAGTTGTTTTATTTAGTAGAAAAATAGTACTCTGTACTATTTAAGTTAGAGTCTTTGTACAAGTTGTAAATAGGAGTTGGGCTTAATTAATTAATTAATGTGGTAGAATAAACGAATGAGCAGGATTAGCGTAATAAAGCTATCGCGCGTGCCGCCAACATATGCTCTGCTTCTAACCTTTGGCTTTTGACTAATGATACTTGTATCCATGCGATGGGAATCTATCCAGATGTCTCGCAGAGATTATCCAATATTTATTTGTTTTTTTTGTCTACACATTTCAATGTACTAATTTTATTTTTATTCTTTTGGTATCAATTTTTTTTTTGGTCAAGTCATTCTACTAAAATTTCAATATAAAGAACAATAGCATTGCAGTAATGACACAAAAAAATGTCATAGAAAACGGAAAGAACAGTTGGAACGCAGAAACAAGACAGAGATGTTCTTTTCTTTCCTGACATACACATCCACTGATAACATCATATGATTTTCTGCATTTTTCTTCTTTCTACAATCTCATATTTTTTAGAAAATGATTTTCCCCGAAACAAATAGAACAAGAAGAAACTCGATCAAATATCTATAAACATGGAATATTTGAGCATAATTGCTAATCATGATATTGATGGGTATCGCAAAATTTGTCACAGTATGATCGAAGTCGAAGTAGTTTGCTCCAACATCTCCGCTTTCCAACCTCTGGTAGTCTTACTGATGAATTCTTCCACCCGTCTCCGCAATTCATCATCTTGTTCATTTCTCTGATATTCATCATCGCTCACCATGTTTTTGTCAACGCGTGGCTCTTCTACGAGTCTCAACGCACTCTTCTCTTCAAATGCACAATAATTTTTTCTGCTTTGGACGATCATACCTTTCTTCTTTTTGTTTGTATACACAATTTTTGGGGCAGCAGGAAGATACTTTTCTTCACCAAAATTTGAGTTAGCTGGAAGAGAATTTTCATCATCAAAACTTGAGGTGGATTTTGAGCTGCCGACGAGCAAAATGACAATGATCAGATTGCAGAAACAAAATACAAGAAGAGAATTTGAAGCAGCTAGAGTTATCAACTCTAATGTAGAGTTCAACATTGTTGAGGTAAGCAGAGAGTGAGGTGCAGTTAAATCAGGAGAGAGAAAGAGAGAGAGAGAGGGTCAGACTCACAGGAAGATGCAGCGCCAAAAAAGCCTTTATATAGGATTCTTTTTAAAAGTTGAAGGACGAGGAAAAAGTGTGCCGAGGAAGCTTTTTGCAGCTGAAGTGAGTAGATGATGATAAGGTGTGGTGTGAAAGGTACTAGCCAAGGGTAGGACATATTTTATTTTATGTTGATTAGTGAAGTACCTACTCTTTTTTTTTTTTTTTCCTTTTTTTTTTTAATGTATTGAGGAATATGTGAAGCTTCCATCGCAACTGCTAGCTGGGATTTACCGGATTATTGTACCATTGAAGTCTTTATCTGATTATAAATTATAATATTGAAATCTTATTATACTATTGAAGTCTTTGTCACCCCCCAAGAACCTCACATGGCTGCTTCTGTGCTGCGTATGCCCTTTATATGTCATCACCACTATTACATAGTAGTCCAACTTTGAGCTTTCATTTTTCTTTTCGCCGGGTTCTTTTTTTATGAGTTGGTCAATATATTTATATCAATACTACGACCAAGTGACACGTATATATCAGGATTTTTTGAGGTGTCTGTAGTGATAATACATGAACTCAATTGGGACAATCTTAAACATTAAAATGAATATCACTCCACCACAATCATATGCTAATATTTGCGTCTAAATGTTCCCAGGAAACATCGTGCAAATATTAGAATTTGGTAAACAATTTATATGTGCTCGTGATCTTCATATGCTTCCACAATACAGAAACAGCGCGTGTGGGAGAGAGAGCACGATAGGGAGAGTTTATAACGGAATCGTAGGTCTCAACACCAAGAAAATATTATCATAAAAACCAGTAATTATTAAGTCGGGAAGCAACTTGGAGCCCCATTCCTTACGAGGAGATACTGTATAGCAGTAAATAAGACATAATTCACTTATAACAAATAAAACTAAACCAAACCTATATAAAATAACGGGAAACACAAATATGGTGTTAACTTAAAACAAAACTCCTATTAATCTGGCAAATGAACAGCAATGAAGCTTGCATAAACAGAACATTACTAACTTATCCGAGCGCAAAACTTTTTTATAGAAAATCTAAGCTCAGAAAGCTATATATCACCAAGTAAACGAAAAACAAGATTCTCATTCTACACGAAACCAATATAACTAAATACTATGATATCAGAGATGTATCCTACGGTGAATACCTGTTAATCGTTTAATTCATTTGATTACGTCTTCCTTCTCTTGTTCTTGACAAAACCACTTGATTTAAAGCCTCTTATATCATCTGTGGTTTCAGCCGTATTCTGCTTCTTCATACCTTTCTTCCCACCAAATCCATATTTTGAATCTCTGAAATCCCTATTCTTCCTCTTCTTATCTGCTCCCTTTTTCCCCCTACCAGTACCATGTCTTGCTTTGCCTCCAGAACGATCTCCGGGAGACACCCCAGGCCTCTTTTTATTCGACCTCTCAAATGAGTTGCCCTCCTCAAAGGACAAACCAATGTCACCATCTTGTCCAGCCCCAGTGAACCCATTTTGCTGCCTCTGTATCCTCCACTTCTTAACAGATTCTATATTGTCCTTTTTCTGCTTAGCCCTCTCTTTAAGTTTTTGAGCTTGTACCTCTTTAGCAATTTTCTTGTTCTCCCTAGCCTTTCTTCTCTCCTCGGCCTCTTCAATTTTTCTCTTTTCTGACAGAAGGCGGCCCTTCACTTTTTCCATGCATCAGTTTTAACCATCTCTGCATAACAGTCAGGAGGCCTAAAAAATGGAAGCTCCATAGCCTGAAACTTCATGAAAGCTTCCCTTGTACCCTCTAGTGCCTGAGTGTAGAAAGCAAGTTCTCGTGTCAGGTCATCATTCACATCAACCACTTGTTCTTGATTAATATCAATAGAGAGCCTGTGTATCCATTCCACCTTCTCAGGCCAGTTAATATCTCCAAGTTTATCAAGTAAGCCATCCATGTTATATATCGCACTCTTTGAAGGTTCAGCTAACTTTAGATCTTAATGTTCAGAATCAAAGTCGGTTTCAGACTCCGAAGCCTCCAAATTAAGATCTCCCACATCTACGTTAAGAAATCTGTTAAAATCAGTTCACATGCATATAAAAAAGCATTAATAAGATTATGTGACAAAAAGAAGGGAAGAATATACACAATACTTCGCGCTTGCAACAAAACTTCTTTCCAGTTTTCTACCGTTTATGTCAAAGAAACAGGGTCCAACAAAACTGCATGTGGACCACAACAACCAATCCAGAAAGCACAAACAAATAAACCAGAAAATACAAATATATACTTCCAGACAACTATAAAGTATAAATTCAGCAATACTCTAGTACCCATCATGCTTTAGATGCTGGTGAGATATGTTTTTCCAATTTGTTCACATCTCTCTATGGCCTTCTAAAGCCTGCAGATGAAATTTACTTAATGACTGATGAACAATATCTAAGTAATCTATCAAGTTCCAGATGCATTAAAAAGTCCAATGAACAAATTGCAGAATTGTAATTAATGCCCCAAATAAAAGATGACGCTGTCAAAGTACCAAAAATACAGTTTATCTAATCCAAAGAATAACGATGTTAGGTCACACTTCTAAACTTAAGATGTATAGATGAAAAAAACCAAAGACGATGATATGACTCGCTGCGATGTGGTCCAACTTTTCTTCAACATACTGGCTTATGGAGTTCCCTTATAAAGAGGAATAGCAAAGCATATACAAAAATCATTGAACCAAGCAAAATTCAAAGAACTGTGCATCATTAATAAGCAAAGGAAAATGTTATGGGTATTTACGTAGAAAGTGCTGGGATATATGCTAGATTTCGTGGCACTCCCATGGTTCAGTAGACCAGAGGTAAAATTTATGCGGTCTCCAGGGAAAGCGGCAAAGATTAACTAATAAAAGCTGCCACAATCAATAAAATGGTGTCAAGTTGACAAGTTCTAGTACAACAGAGTTCCCCAAACATTATTTTGAACATTTTAGCATCAGAATGAAACTTTAGCTACTCTTAACAATCTGTTTCTGCAACATGTTTGTTAGAGTATTCTTATTTCCTTATTTAGCTAATTGCAATAATAATTGCTAGGTAATTGGCCAAGTCTTTGCCATGATTTCTGAGAACAGTTGGAGAAGTCCATGCCATGATTCTGGGGAGAGATTAGGCTTAGTTTGTGGCAATAATTCAGTAATTCCCTTTTGTAATAAATTCCAAATTAACTATATATTATGTAGATGTCAGTGATTATGAGAAGATTAATGCCTAAAGACTTAGTTGGAGGTCTGATCCCCTTGAAGGGATCATCTTTCACCTTATTATTTTGATTTAATTCCTTTTTTTCCTCAAATAAATTACCAAATGAAGAGAATCTTCGCCCTCAAAAGCTACTGCAACTACTGGGGAAAGCAACCGAAATAATGCACGATGCATCACAGATCAGGAGTTCGAGGAGCGAACAGCCAAGGGCCTTTGTTGATATTGTGACGACAAATGGAGTAAAAGGCACAAGTGTAGGAACAAACGTATTTTGATAATCGAGCCGGCGGGGACATCGATGATACTGATTACAATGAAGAACAGGAGTTGAAGGAGCGAACAGCCAAGGGCCTTTGTTGGTATTGTGACGACAAATGGAGTAAAGGGCATAAGTGTAGGAACAAACATATTTTGATGATCAAGCTGGCGAGGGACATCAATGATACTGATTACAATGAAGAACCGGAGGTTACTTGTGACGAAAAAGAGGGCAATTTTGATGATGATCAGCTTGGTAACTCTGTCCATGCATTAGCAGGTTACTCTAATCCTCAAACAATGAGTGTAAAGGGATTCATCAAGAAACAACCGGTGACAATACTGATCGACTTGGGAAATACTGATAACTTCATTGACTCGAGACTTGCTAGAAGGATAGCGTGTCATGTTGAACGTTGTGAGCCGTTTTAAGTCAAGGTAGCGGATGGCTGGCTTGTTCCAGAAAGTGTTCTGATAACGAAATGGTTATCCAAGGTCAGAAATTTTCTGCAACTTTATTTTTACTTCCGTTAGAAGATTGTGACTTGGTTCTTGGAACTCACGGTTGCGTACGTTGGGGGATATAGTGTGGAATTTTGAGAAACTTCTAATGCAATTTACCTTGAATGGAAAGTCAGTAAAAATTCAAGGCAAAGGTGGTGATGTATCAGTTGTTAGTTCTCATCGTATGGAGCATATTCTCAAAAAGAAACCATAAGCGTTTATGATCATAATGCAAAACTCAACTGTTTCGCGATTCTCTTCAGCAGATTCACATGATATGTCGGCCTTATTGTCTGAGTTTTCGGATGTATTTGAAGAACCAAAGGGGTTGCTACCGAGGCGGACACATGACCACCGTATACCATTGCTCCCAAATAGTGGCCCCGCTAATGTTAGGCCATATCGCTACCCTTATGTTCAAAGGCTGAGATAGAAAAAATTGAGCAAGAAATGCTGAAAGCTGGAACCATTCGACCTAGTGTAAGCCCTCATTCTTCTCCCGGATTGCTTGTTCGCAAGAAAGATGGTTTGTGTCACTTGTGTGTTGACTACCGTGCATTAAATGGAAGAACTATGAAGGATAAATATCCAATACCGGTGATAGATGAGTTACTTGATGAATTAGGGGGAGCTCATTATTTTTCTATGGTGGATCTACGAGTTGGATACCACCAAATTCGAGTGCATGAGGTAGAAGTTCCAAATACGGCATTTAGGACTCATGACGGCCACTATGAGTTCTTAGTAATGCCTTTTGGTCTTACAAATGCTCCATCAACATTTCAAAGCTTGATGAATGATCTCTTTCATCCTCACCTTCGTAAGTTCATTTTGGTGTTTTTTGATGATATTTTAATATATAGCTCTTCATGGAGAGACCATTTGCATCACTTACGCATTACATTATCAATATTGCGTGAGAACCATTTATTTGCGAAGAAATCTAAGTGTAGTTTTGCAAGTCTGAGGTTGAATACCTCGGCCATATACTATCCAAAAATAGTGTGGCGGCGGATCCTATAAAAATACAAGTTATGAAAGAATGGCCAACACCAAAAACTGTGTGCGAGCATTACAAGGATTCCTTGGCCTTACGGAATATTACAGGAAGTTTGTGAGAGACTATGGGAAAACAAGTGCACCTCTAACCAACCTCTTGCGTAAAGATGCATTTAAGTGGAGTCCATCGGCAGAAGAGGCATTTGCTAAACTAAAGGAAACAATGACAACTCCAGTCCTCACTTTTCCTGATTCCAAGAATGTGTTTATTATAGAGTGTGATGCTTCTGGAGTAGGAATTGATAGGTCTGATCCTATCAATATTTATAATAAGGAAGGTTATAAACCAATCAGAACTTGTTTGGGAACAACTTATTTTAAACTTGCTTATAAGCAAGATTATAAGTTAAAAATAAGTGATTTTTATTTTTGTTGATAAGTAAAAGCATTTGGTACAACTGGAAAAATGTTTGGCTAATTTTAACTTATAAATTAGAAATATTTTTAAAGATTACCAATAAGGATACGATAGAAGTAATTATATTTTAAAGATTGGGGGTATAGAAGTAAATCGGTTAAATTGGTCAAACTAGCTAAAATGTAGCTCCTAATAAGTTAAAAATAAAGAAGCAACAATTTGTTGCTTTTTATTTTTGACTTATAAGGCTCCTGATCATTCATCTTATAAGTTCTTCCCAAACACTTGTTTTTTTAAAAACAGCTAATAAGTGGGTTTGACCACCTTATAAGTTGTTCCCAAACATGTTCTTAGTTTCAAAAAAAAGAACTCGGGGGTATGAACAATAACGACAAATATGCAAAAAAAAAAAATCGTCTGATATTCATTCCGGCAGAGACTATATGTGGACAAGCTTCACAAAAAACACGAGTATACGTAGACATTTAACATTAAAGGCAGCGCAATGAATTTCTCGGCGTGAAGTCTTACCGAGATAGGAGAGAACCTCCCGATGAATAGATGTTTAGAAGCCAAGCGTCGCTGCAAAGAGCAAGGAGAATGGAGAGAGAACGTTCGCGAGCGTTGTTCAATTGTTGTCTTAAACCCTAAACGGACCCTGCTCTTTAAAACCCCAGATTACCCAATTTAGTTGGTGACGGCCTGACGGCCGTGTATAACAAATAAGAGTGCAGAAACATTTATTTTTGTATTAATAATTTAGGATGAAATTTCTGCAACAAATTGTACATCTATGTTACAAAACTTTAAAAAATGACATGAATTTTTTTTTCTTTTTTATTCCCTCTTTCAAAAAATGAAGGAGAAATGACACTCATGTCACTTTTTAAGATTTTATAATATGGATCAAATACCCTTTAAAAGAGTTTAGATGTTCTCATATAATTTATACAACTTGTTTATTTGAAATTTGAACATGTTTAATCGTTTTATATTTTTTTCATTTTATGATTAATGTTTGTTTTATAAAATGATTAGAGTATATAATTAATTTTTTGTTTCACAAAATAATCAAAGTATAGAAATCAATTTATTTTTAAATACCAAATTTACAAGAAAATAATTCAATTTTAATCAATGCAACACAAATTGTATAAAACGTATGTAAAATATGTCTAATTTCGAGTTTTATCAAATTAAGATTTTATACAAACCTAATAATAATTTTGAAATAAATTACCTTTTGAAAATCAGAATTTATCTATATTTTAAAAGGGAAAAAAAATAAGTATGATGTAAAATGACTAGGTTAACGGATAATACTGAATTAATCTATCCATTTTGTTCTTTTTTGTTTTCTTTCCTTTTTATACTTTTACATGTTACGTGATGTTTAGCTGATAGCACATAAGTTAATATATCCCTTAAATCCTTTTTTTTTTTTTCTTTTTTATACTTTCGCATGTTACATGATTAAAACCAAAATAAATATAGTCATTCGCAATGTGAACCGGAAGCTTAATAAATAATAATAAGACAATTATAACGGTAGCTTAAACCGGAAGCTTTATTTATTAGGGCCAGCCCACGTACCCGATCATCAAGAAAGGAGTGATGCAGCCGTTACCCGAACAAAACAAAGAACGAGAAGAGCAACATATTACATATACTAACAGACAAATGCACAACAACAGCAACCAACAAAAATACAGATCTTATCATCTAAATTGGGAGAGAGATGACAGCAGATCGCCATTCTCTGTAGTCTCTGAAGCAGATCAGAACCTCTGTTCGGCTATCTGACTAATCCGAGAGGTTTTGTTTCTTTAACGTTGTTTTTAACTATTGGTGTATTAGTTCTTCCTGCTTTAACCGTGTGGATATATTCTGCGAAATTGTTAATTGTTTTGTATTATATCCACTGATTGAATTTGCGTTTCTTTTATCTTGATTATTAAGTTTCTAGGACATGTATTTCAATATTATTTTGGAAAATTTAATAACTGTGTTGTAGGACTATTTTTTCATTACATATTAATCAAAAAATCGAAATTCAATCAACACAAGGGTCATCTTATCGTCTTTTTGCTGGTCGTATGCTCACAATGAGTGCAATCATAGTCTCGGTTGAGATAAATATGTGCATGCGTGCGTGCACACATATAGACATTGAGGCATACGTAGAATATTACTTTATGTTTTGCTCCATGTTTATTGTTTGAGGTCTGCTTCGACGTTTGCCCTAACTGTTATGACAAAATAAATATTGTCAACCTCATAAAATACTTGAGGTTTCATAAAAATCTGGTTTTCCTTTCTTTCTGTCTAATGGATAAAATTTGGTTTGACTTACTCGATGTATGTTGCGAAAATTGCTAAAAAAAATTCTTCATTTTGCAGTGTGCCACTTGGATGACAATCATTGTTCCAACTAGCATGACCTCTTATCTATATCTTTATTCTCATGGGGAAGTTTCCTTGGCTGCATTCCAACCAGTGTAATAGACGCATCCTTCATTTATCAACATATAGGCCAAACCTTTAATTATTTAGACTCGTCTAGTGCTGGAGTGCCAAAGGCAGAACAATTATAATGCAAGTTACGATGTATTTGGGTTACTAAACTTGTTGAGGACTCTCTACTTCCAGCTGTCACATCGGACCTTATCTAGAGAGAGCAATTTGTGCATTGCTTACCTGTGAATGTGCTTTGGCCTTGCATAGGAATTGTTATTACGTCTTATGTAATGTTTATAGGTCCCAACTAGATTGGGATAAAGGCATTGTTGATGTTGGATGTGATGTGATTTTATAGTCAATTTCATTCCCTGATTTTTTTGTGGCACATATATTGACGTCTATGTCGAAGGTATTGTTTTGTCTTATTTATATTTGTTTAAAATTTAAAGTTTTTTATTACTTTCTAATCTTCGTTTTCTTACAGGTTTATTCAGATTTGGAGCGTTCAGTTTGTCGGATGGTTCATCGACAGGTTTATATTTCTTGCTTAAAAGTTTATATTTCTTGCTTAAAAATTTCCATTTGTTAGTATTAGATAATTGAAAGTTTTAAACTTCAATAATAGTATGATTGTAATACTATCTTCTTGCTTGTAGTAAATTTGGTGATGTATCAGCAACTTTTTATATAGCCTTCTTCAGGTATCTCGGTTATAGGTTAGATTAACCTACAAAGGAAAAGAAGTTAACGTGATAATATTATATCTATATCTTCTACGAAAATCTTACCATACACATAAGAAGATAATACTAAAGATGATTATGTGCTTTACCTCTTGAAGGTTGAGTATTCTTGTTAAACCCTGTAAATGAACTTTTGAACCCTCAAGGTAGCTTACCTAGCTACCCAATCAGTTATATTCCTCTTCATATAATTATTTCTTCGAAAGATTCAATGTGATGACGAAATTTACTAAACTTCAAGAGGAGTTATAATGAGAATAATTAAGAGGCCTGTCAGGCCTGGACTGGATAATTAACAAAGCAAAACCACTATTCTAACTAGGCTACAAGGCCCTGGAATTTGAAGGTTGTACAATCTAAACTTCTGGGATATCGTTGCTTTATACCCAAAATGATATGATTTTTGTCTTGATATATATAAATCATAAACATTTGTAGGTGGCAACCATCGCATGGTTTGAAGCTGACTCTGTTTGTGGTAGTCACTCTGTTGCAATCCCTATAGTTCTTGATTTGCCTTGTGTCTTTCGCCTGTTTCAATGTCTTCGGCAGTACAAGGATACTGGGGAAAAAACTACTCTACTGAATGGTAATTTATTTTGGCGAAGATGGTTTTTTTTTTTTTTTTTGGGTGGTGGGAGAGGGGAGGGATAAGTAAAGAGAAAATTTTGGAAAATGGACGCAATTCCTGCTGTATATAATTCATTTGTAATTCCAGTCGGTGATTTTCTGCAGGAGAGACAATTGGTAATATTCCTCCGTTAATTTTTCATCTATTCATGTTGCAGCTTTAAAATATTCAACCGCAGTGCCGGTGATTTTTCTTTCGGCCCTAAAGTATCACGTCTTCCATGACAAGTGGACAAACCTATATATCGTCCCCTGTGGCTTCTTTCTAGTGTGTTGAACTCTTTGTATTCTTTTGACTGGGATTTGAGGTACGTCTGTAGTGGCTTTACCAGTTTCTAGTGTTCATTTAAATCTCAAATATTATGCTATATTAGTTCCAATGATTTATGCTCTTCCCTAGCTTCAACACGACACTTTCATGAACGTAACTCTTGATATCTGCACCCATTTTTATCTTCTTCACTAAAACCATCATTTTTTTGTACCTACCCCATGTTTGTTTACTGCATTTGTATGTAAACATTTTGTATTCTATGCGCAAAAATTTACCCCTGAAAGACCTGCGGTTAACTCTGTCGTAGTACTTCTTCACCTAATACCTATTACTTAATTTCTATGCAAGTGGTTTTACTCGGATCTTCAAGTTCAGCAAAATGCATTTCTTCTCCCACGCGCTATATGGAAGGACATGGGTAAGGATGAAATCTGTAGTTTCTCATTGTTTGGTGAACTGATATTGTCTCCAACCTCATGAATAGAAGAATTGCCTTCCATATTGGTGCTTGGTTTTAACTCGTCTGAAGAATCGAAGATAACGAAATATAATTACAAAATGTAACCACCTGGACTTACTGGGGAATTTATGTTTCTCCCTTGTTTTTAAATTGCAGGTTTATTTTTGGGTATTAGGAAGCAATCTAATTCTGCGATGCACTTGGACATACAAGCTATCTGCCCATCTCCGTCATAATTACCTTACTGCGTTCACCATAACTGCCTTGGAGATTTTCCGGCGGTTCCAGTGGGTATTCTTCCGGGTTGAAAAAGAGTGGAATAAAATGAGCAGTAAACAGACTATTCAGCTCTCGACAAGTGACACATTAAGTGAGGAAGAGAAATTACTCCTTTCTAATGATCACAATGTATGAACAACTACCATATTCTTAACAGCAGCATTCTTTAGGATCGTTCATTATTTTTAAAATATTATACTCCGTATAAACATTAAACATAACTGAGAACGTCAAGAAACAAACATTTGATCTCAAAAATATTAACCTTTGCCATAAATCAAATTAACTAGAATTTTTTATTCGTTATTTTTTGATTCAGCATCTTTTATTAAGATAAAAACAAAAGCTCCTATCCCAACACAATTAGACAAAACCGTCTTCTTATTAAATGCGAAAAAATGTCAGAAGACAAAATGGGTACATGGGCCTGGGGTTTGTTTTAACATTGGTGGTGTAGGTCGGATAGGGAGGCTGTTCTATGGTACGGAGTGTTAATTATGAATCATTTGACGTATAATTTGTGTAATTGTTGTTAAGGATTGAGGATCGTTGGGTATTTCATGGGATTAATGAAGACAATATTTTTTTAAAAGGGTTTTTTTGTAAAAACAGGCCACAAATTTACATTTACAAATTATGCAATTACAAGCAGAGATATAAACTTCCTCCAGATGCAACCAGCTCGAACACATCAAGAGCAGCAATAGGCACAAGGGACAAAAATATTGAACTCCCAGACGGAGAAATCCAATTCCATAAAACATACAAACTTAAATATGAACGAAGGAAGAAGAAATCTATACCTAAAATCAATTTAAATACAGTAAATATGATTATCATTAGATCTCGACAATTTTGGTTATCAATGTTCTCCCAGCAATGAAGTCCTGTGTCTCACCATTGATCTTAGATTGTTCCGTCTTCAGCTATACACATTTTCACTGCGGCTTGGAGTGACTGTAGTTCCTAAATTATTTGGACTTTAAATAAGTACAGAGTATAAGCAATTTGTATCTTTCTTAATACTTTTGATTAGACTACAACAATCTGTCCTAACATTAAAATTTTCATTTTCGCGAGGAAAATTCTCAAGTACTTCGTACGTGGAAAAGGACGGTACTTGTATGTTGGCCAACAATAAACTAATTGTTCGGACATATTTGTTGATTGAAGTTTCAATTGTGTTCCTCAAAAACAAAACAGCACAGCTAATAGTTTACTAGATTGCTGTTATTTGGCATGTATGCATTGACCATGGCTAAGCCTTTTCTGTAATTGATCTCCCCACCCACACACTCTACCCCCCCCCCCCCCCTCCCCCACCCATATCTTATAATATCTCATTATGCCAAAAAATGAAAATTAAGAAAAATAAGAAATTGATGTTGCCCGTAAATTGGGGCCGCCACGGGCTTCTAGTAATAACCAACAATTGTAACAAACCACGTGGCTGTGAGTGACAAATTTAATCTCGTAATTAACAAATAAACCTATAATAAATACTCATGTTGTGTTGATTACAAACCACGAGCGTGCATAATTGAGAGGATTTAGACCTAAATCACCGCTGCTGTGCCCCTTAAATTACACCCTGTGCTGTGAGTGACTACGCTGGACGTGCTTCCGGCGCGCAAGAGTAGGCTAGGCAGGCAACTGATTTTGTGAACCTTTAAACGTTCATTTCCTCGTCTACAAACTAAAAAAAGTTATATTTATTCACTAAACATTTGATTTAATGTACTCTTCTTTTTAACATATTTAATTTTTATAAAATATTTAAGTTGAGTAGAGATTATCTAAATATAAAGTTACTAATAGTAAAACTTTTGAACTAAAATCATACAAATAAAAATTGTAAATTTTTAATAACATGACACTTTCGTCTAACATTGGACACACTAATTATAAGAAACAATTAGTTCGATACGATCGGTGATTTGTCCCTACTACAAATTTTTAGAAAGTGACAAGTGAATTTCTACTTTTTAATGCATGAGTTAAAAAAAAAGTAAAATCTATTTATGAGATAATTTTATAAGCTCTGTATGAGGAGATGTTGCAGGGGTGATTTAGACAAACTCGTCCCCAGTTATAGATATTCTATAACTTATTTCCAATATTAGTTAAGATGTGTTATTGACAAGAGCACATGAAAATTAAAGGAAGATAGTCCAAAATTTGGTGTATGACGCTTTCATGATAAATACTCACATCCTGGGAATGTGGATTGATAAATGGTAAATTCAGAGATTCATTGGACATGTCTCTTGCGGTCCTAGTGTCCTTTTTATCAAATCAATCAAAATCTGTAGCCCATAACTTGTCACAACATCACATGATAAAATTAAAGTAACTCGTCCTTCATTTTTGGACTCCATGAGTCGAATATTTGCATGCATACAAGAAAATTAGATCAAAGATTTTTCTGAAAGCCAACAAATTAAAACCACCCAATTTGATTATCCCTTTCTCAGAATCCGACAAACACCATTATTAACAAAAAGTACAATAAACAAAGCCCATGACACGGGCGAGTCCATATACGCTGTTCATGTTCTATGTGTGGGAATCAAGTTGATTGGATCAAGATCTGTGTTAAGCTTTCAGGAGGCAAAATACAGGACCGTTTTTAATGATTTGGACAGAGGATTTAAACCCTTTTTTAATTCCGTTTGGCTCGTTGGTTAATAATTTAAGTTGATTTATATTTTTATAATTTGTGTAGTTTGATTAATTATTGATAATCAACTTGGTTGATGCAGCAACTATAATATGAAAAGAAACCACTTAGAAACAGAAACATTAATTACTTTTCTAAAAAATATTTTCAAATTGATAATTTAAAACTCCTTAAGGGTGGTTTTCCCTTGGCACATAGTTATGCACTTTTTTCTGATACTAAAAAGTGAAATCATTAATTATTAATTACTCATTATGCATTTTGTTGGATTGCCGCCAGAATTAAGATGCACATAGTTATGGGCTGGTTGATAAATCTGAATACAAATTTAATAAATAAATAATCTAAATATTACATATATTTTTATCAAGCACAGTCCTGTAAGAAGTATTAGTATATTCAATCAAATTTAGTTATATTCATTTCTTCAAAACGAGAAAATTAAATGTTAAAAAGTATTTATTCAAAATACAAACGATTTATTCTGAATCTATAACCAACTATTATTGATTATGGGAACCAAATAAGTCAGTAAAGCAATTCCAAGCCCTGAAATTCAGTTTAAATATTGTATTTTCAACGTGGCCAGTTGCACAGGCACTAGAAACCCCTCAATAGCAAACCGTTATAGTTTGGCTATATATATAGCTTGTCCAGTATACACATGGTCAAGGCAATATACTCTTCTATACAACCGAGTCAATTTGCCTTCTTCATTCTCCAAATCTCACAAAAAGCAGATCAAATGGGTTATTGGTCTGCTGAAAATGCAACTAAAGCATACCTCAAAACCATTACGATGGTAAGGCTGCTAAAAAAGATTAGCTCTTTTTCTTGATTTTCCCCCCCAAGTTCTATCCAATTTTTAACATCTCCTTTTCAAATTATGCAGGGAAAGAATGACAAAGAACCAAACGCGGCGGAGTTCATTTCAGCATTATCAGCAGGAAACAATGCTCAGCTCATGGTGGTGGCGTGTGCCTCCACCGCAGGCTCCCCAACGCTAGGCCTAGTCGCCGCAGCTCATCAGACTGGTGGAAAAGTTGTATGCATTGTAAGCGGTGAAGCAGAACTTCATTCATCCATAAATGCACTTGGCTGCAATGCTAGTCGAGTCGAGTTTGTTACAGGGAATGCTCAAACTTTGTTGTGGAACCAGTACTGGAATGCGGATCTTGTAGTCATAGATTGCAATCTTGAAAACCATGAAGGGATATTCAGAGCGGTGCAGTTATCAGCCGGAAAGAGTAGAAGTAGTAGAATTGTGATAGGTTACAATGCGTTTAGCAAGGATTCGTTATGGGGTGACTCGAGAACTCAGCTTTTGCCCATTGGAGAAGGGCTGTTGATGACTAGAATAGCAGCAAGAGATGAGATGGCTGGTGGTGATAATGGTGGTTGTGGGAAGAGAAATCACTGGGTGGTTAAAGTAGACAAGTGCACAGGTGAAGAGCATGTATTTAGAGTAAGATCTTCTCATGTTAAAGGCTTAAGAGTATAGTGATATTAATGTTCTGAAACATGGTATTATAATATTATTAGTAGTATTTAGTTATAAAATTTAAAATAGCTGATATCTTTTCAGGTTATTCAAAAAAAAAATCGCTACCCGAAAACTTGTGCTAAACGATGACTATAGCTTAGCCCCCACAAAATAAAAATAAATGAAGAAATATGCTTCACAAAATGTTAAAAAGGATTCCTTCCCAAGTAATGCCATTGTACAAGTGATAACTTTCTCAAATTATGGTACTTTCACCTAAATAAATTAGACGCATCCATCATTTCTTGGTATTGTCATTGCCTAACCTTCTTTGATAGCACAGAAACCATGATATTCTTTAAATAGTTATACTTGATAACAGAGACTAGAATATATCAATATACAATTGAACAAGAAAAGAAAAGGAATATGAAGTTTTTATAAGGCAAAATTTCACTTATGTTCCTCCATTTTTTTGTCAACTTTCAATATGATCCTCTTCTTTTTAATTTTGTTACTTCAGTTTCTCATTTATTCATAAATTTTCAATTGAGTCATTCCATCTCATTTTGTCCAAAAAATAAACATGTGTTTTTCATGTGACTTAAACTTAAAGGACAAACTTATCTTTTTATATTCTTTTTATTTTTAAAAAAAAAAAGAAAATGACTTAATTCAACACCTGATTGCTGAAAAGAATCCACTTAATAACATTTTATCATTCTATTTCGATATAAATATTGGTTCAATGTCATTTTCTTTTCATTTATTTTTTTTAAAATAAATTTGATATGAAAAGGCAAAGTTGTCCTTAAGAAAAAGTGACATGAAATGCACATGTTTATTTTTTAGCACCAAATTAAACCGAATGATTTAATTGAAGATTTATGGATAGAAAAAAGATTAAGTGACGAAACTAAGAAAATGAAAACCACATTAAAAGTTTGACAAAAGGAGGAACACAAGTGAAGTTTTGCCTTTTTATAATGATATGGGAACAACACTTTCACTAGGCAAATATTCCATTGATACAGGCGAGAAATAGTGAAAATCCCCCATATATTTGGCGTCCTACGTTACCAGATTCTAGACTAAAACAGTGCTTACCCCTTGGCAAAAAGGCATAGCATATTACAAGAATGAAAGAGAAGTTCCTGTCACCAGTGAGGAGTTAGTCACAACACATCTACCGAACCTACCATTATCCTAAATATCAAAAGGTTGATGGCTGGGGAAAAGCAATAGATATTAGTTGGCATGGTTATCTAGTTCTTCTAAAATTGCTTCCATCGATGGCCTCTGCTCGGGCACCTCATGGGTACATTTCAAAGCAAGTTTTGCAAGCATTGCAGCTTCATGCTCAATGAAGCTGCCATGGATATTTGCATCGATAAAATCATGGAAATTGCATGATTCTGCAGCAATTCGTATGCAGCTGTTAAGGTTCCGTTTACCACAGAGTATCTGGAATACAAGCACCCCAAATGCATAGATGTCGCTTTTCTCTGTGAAGCGACCTGTGGAGGCATATTCGGGAGCTAAATATCCCATTGCAGCGGTGGCCTTGAGCGATGAGAAGACAGTGTCATCAGTAAGAAGCTTGTGAAGCCCAGAATCCGAAAGCAAAGGTTTGAACTTCTGATCAATTAGCACATTTCTGGCTGATACGTTCTGGTGGACCAAAGCGGGTTTGTTTACCTTGCAGTCATGCAAGCATTCTATGCCTGAACAGGCAAGGAAAGGGCTATCAGTTCCAGACTTCCCCCACAAAAAAAATGTACGAAATAGACAATAATACTACTTTAAAAAATAAAAAAAGAAATAACATGATAACAAGGGTGAAATAAAAGCTTTAAGAAAATAAACTTCACTGAATTGAGAAAACTAACCTTTGGCTATGCCATTGATAATGGAAACTCGAACTGACCATTCAAGAACCTGACCATCTTCCTTGACATCAAGGTAGCTCAACAAGTTGCCATTTGGTACATAATCATAAATAAGAAAACACTCACCCCTGCCCTTTGAACAACAAAATCCTCTCAACCTAACTAAATTTTCATGCCTTAAAGAGGTCAGAATGTTCAGTCCTTTCAGGAACTCAGTTTCCTCCGACTTGCAGCTTGTTTTGGTGATGCACTTTATGGCAACAATTGATCCATCTCGAAGAATTCCTTTATAGACAGATGCAAAGTTGCTCTTGCCCAACAAATTTTTTCTGGAGAAGTATTGTGTAGATGACTGTACCTCTTCCAAATTGAACCTGAAACTCTGCATAATCTCTTGCGGGAATCCACCATAACGGCGACCCTCAGCCAAAGGATCCCAGCCACTGGAGTACTCAAGGCTAATAAGAGGAGAACCATTTTTTCGGCAGATCTCCTTGACCTGGTCAGTACTAAGACGACTATCAGATATGTCAAAAGCAATGCCTAGTTTCTGTTTCCGGCGACGATAATGCCAAAAGGCCAAAAGCCCAATAGCTAAAATTGCAACGATAGTTACAATTACTCCAACAGCAATTGAAGCTTGAGGAGTTTTGGATGAATTAGAGCAATGGGTTCGGCTACAGTTCAACTTCAAATTGGCGGTCTCTGGGATATCTTTTGTTGAAAGACCCGGTGTGCCATAGGACTCCGGTTTATTTTGAATAAGATGATCTGAAGCACTGCAAACTCTTAATGTTTGAAAGCCAGCTCCACATAGTCCAGGATTGTTCGCATATTGAAATCCTTCAAGTAATCCCTTTAAAGCTTTATCCACCCATACAAAGAAAGATGCTTCAGATTAGGTAAAGGCGCTTCAAGAGAACATTATCTATATAAAATAAAATAAAACAACGTATCGTGTTACACAGAGTAGAACAACATTATTACCAGGAGGTACATTGCCAGATAGTGTATTGTTCCGAACATCTAAAACTTCAAGAAGAGGTGCATCAGCTAGTCTTGAGGGAATCGATCCAAATAGCCCATTAAAACTCAAATCCAGCCTCACTAACATCCCCAAATCCCCCAAACTTGCAGGGATTGCACCAGTTAGCTGGTTGAATTGCAGAGCAAGTACACTAAGTTTCTTCAGAGAACCCAGCTGTGTAGGTATGTTACCAGTGAACTGGTTATAACAAAGCTGCAGGACTATGGTGGACATATATACAAAATCAAGATTTAGAGTCAGAAAAATTAGTCTTTCAGATACTTTTATTGCAGAAATAAAATGATACTCCGTTTTGAACTCAGAAACTAGAAACTTGAAAATAAACACATCTTGAGAAAGCAAACAACAAGAAACTTTCAATAGAACGTTTTATGTGCCAACACATAAATTTACAGGCTGCAAGACTTGAGTACAAATGCAGATAGACACATTATTTGAAGCTTCAAAATAAAATACACAGAGGAATGATGCACCCGCACATAAATAACTCATACAGATATCAGCATTTTCCTGTAAGCAGTTGTTGATCCTTCAAGATAAGAAATAATTCACAGAAGTCTAAAGATCAAAGAAGCAATATAAACGTAAAGAATATAACTCTTATACGTCTCATAAAGGTTGGGACTTTAATTTAAGGAAACTCACTGAGTTAAAATAAAGGGAAGAACATTGAGAGATACTGTGAGAAACCAGCAAAAGATTGGGACTTTTACCAAAATAATAATTTTAGTGCGAACAAAATTGAGCAAATCAGTTCTTTTTCCCCCTTAAACACCACTACCCATTTGCTCTAAGGTAAGAAACCATTTTGGGTTAGCAGGAAGATACAATAATAAGAATATACAAAGATAACAAACCTTGTAAACCAGCCATATTTCCAATCTCAGGAGGTATGTTCCCAGAAAAATTATTCACGTTCAGATACAGATCACTGAGCTGAGTCAAGCGGAAAACTTCTCGGGGTATTTCTCCATACAAAGAGTTGTAATGCAAGTACAAGCCTGTCAGGTTCTTGAGGTCCCCAATAGCAGGTGAGAGCATGCCAAACAGACCCTTACCCTGTAACGAAATGTTAGCCACTTGACGATACTCATTGCACGCCAGACCTTCAAATGAACCATCACATGGGTGACCCAACCTGGTCCATGAGGTGAGAAACCTGTTATTTGGGTCGAGACTGGCCTTTATGTCCATTAGAGCTTTCATCTCATTTACATTTCCGCAGACAGGTAGTAGGTGAAGGAACAATGCCAAGTTCAGAGAAAGCAAGAAGAGAAATGGTGAGATACCCATGTTCTGTTTTAGGCCAAAAATGGTTGGAAATGGCGTTTCTTGGCCTCTTTTTCCTTTATCTAGGACTCTCTACTTTCACCACTACTATTGTTCTGTGTCCAAGGGCATGTTTTGGTTGGGACTTTGGATATACATCTGATTTCTTGTTTATTTGGTTCTTTGCTTTTGTTTTGACTTGCAGAACAGGGACCAAGGTTATTTTGAAGCTCTCGTTACTACTGCTACTTTTTACTAATTTACTACGGAGTAGTGTATGTGATAGCGTGCATACAAAAGGATAAAAGTAACACTTCAGTCTTCAAGCATTCACTCATTCTTTTGGACAAAGAGAAAGATGTTGAAGAGGATGAGACAAAAGTTGCATAGATGGTACTACCTTCGATGGTAAATGGAGAAACTCTGAGCCGTCGCTTATTCCACGTCACCGTATCGTATTGGATAGTAAAACGAGGATTTGAAATCGCGACCATCAGTTGCGGAAGCTATAAAAATTATTTTAATTAAATTGATAGACTTAAATTTTATATTATTTTTATAATCATAAAATTGTTTAGACAAACAATACATAATTTTTAAGTTCAATGACACTCTATATATATTGACATACAAAATATTATTTTAACAAGCAAAGTTTTTATTAATTTCATTTTGGTATTAAAGTTATATCGGAACTATTAAAATTACTATCAAAAATATTAAAATTATTATCAAAAAAATTACTATCAAAAGTATTAGAACTACTATCGAAAATATTAATATAGAATTATAAAACATTTGTTTGACTTAAATGAAATTTTTTCCCATAATGCACTAATGTATCTTTTTTTTCCTAATTTTAATATTGTATAATACGAGTTATTTACAATTTAAAATACTTAATTTGATTATTACAAATTTCTACATCTAATGATCTCAGAGAGGTAGATTACATCAATATTTCCTCCATTCATTTATACTCGTCTCATGGAAGTCTTCACACGTATTAAAAAATCTATAAATAATATGTATTTAAAAAAAATATATATATATATATATATATATATATATATATATATATATATTCTCTTTTACTTGTTACTTTCAAAATCTAATAAAGTACTAATGACTTAATTTTCTATATTACTCTTATATATTAGTATTAATTTATTTGTTTTTTATTACTTTTAAATAATAATATTAAACTTTTACGAGCGTATTTTTATCTAAAACGACATATAAAAGATAACAGTAACAGATTATATGAGTAGTACTCACTTTACAATTTTTTGGAGTGAAAATTTAAACTTTAGACAAATAATATGGTAACCCTAATTTCAATGGTACCAATTTGTCCATAGCATTGCATGATTCATCTTCTATTTTTTGATACATATTAAAAAGCTAACAAGTATATCATTATATGATTCATCTTCTGATACATATTAAAAAATAACAAATATTCATTTTTTAATAAGTGGGATTTAAATCTCCTATTTAAAAAAAAAAAGCAATCCTTAATGGATTGAAACAAACAATAATGCACAAAGAAATTTAACCCAACTTCAATGCACCATATTATCCATGTATTATCGCATGGAGTTCAAACTAATCTGCCCTAGTTAGATTACGGTTACAATCTTAATAAATTTCTTGCATTTTCTTTCTATTTGAAGAAATTATGGGAGGGAAAACAATTATTTCGTGCTTCAATGCCAAAAATAACTCGAGTCTGGACATTTGTCCTACTTGTAAAACTTTATATTTCCTCCTGTTCAAATCCTCCCTTCATATTATAATAGTTAAAAATTTCTTAACTGTATCAAAAAAAAAATCCGATAACTCAAATAATAAAAACCAAAAAGAAAAGGAAAACAGTAATTTAATTTTAGAATAGTCGGTGGTCCTGTAAGCGGTATACATTGCAGGGTCCCACAAGAATTAATATCTGACCTTGAAGAATGACCTCCGTTTGGTCAACTGCTTCTTCTCCACCACCCATTACCCAAACAACGATCCTGATTCCTCCTGAAACCTGATCAAAAGAACATTTGGACTAACAAAACTTTGGATCTACTTATTAGTACTGTTACCCGGAGTACACTGGTTATATTTACCATTAACCCCAATACATTTAGAATTATACGATCGAACAACTCTTTTGATTTTTTTTAATACTTTAAGAATTATACTCAATTTTATTTAATTTTAAGATTAATTCCATTCATTTCTCGATATAGAATTATAAAAATTATATGATGTTCGATTCCAATATATCGACGACCGGAATACAAAAAAAAAAACTAATTACTAAGCAAAAGTTCCATATCAGAATAAAAATAAATCATAATATAATTTTACAGATAATTCAAATAGATATTTTGAAACATTTCGTAAGTTAAAGTTATACAAGCTGATTAGAAATTTAAGTTAATGAGGTTTCCTCTATTGCTTATGACGTCCTATAATTACAGTTGCTTTTTAAGCATAAATTTTTTAGTGTAAAATATGAGTTTACAATTCCATTATAAATTAAATATCATTTTAGGCTAATGCACAGTTATTAATAAGAAGACAAGTAAAAGAATTAAGTATAATTGTCTTCTATTTCATCTCGTATAAATTGAAATAAATTTGTAGAATGACATTTTAGTAATCTCGGTACCATCTTAGATAAAGATAGCATCGAGAATTATTTTGAATATTTCACTTCACTACTTAAAGGCAAAAATATATTTTTAAATTTAAAAGAAACGAATATGATTTTGAAAACGAGTCTGTATATACATAAATTGAAGATCATGTTATTACATATAAGTTGAATATAAAATAAGGATAAATATATAAAAACACCCTCAATTATAAGTTAATTCAACTTTATGAATTGCTCTCTTAATTTTTGCAATTAAGGAATATTAACTATAAGCTAATTTTTCCTTTAGAGATCGTTCTTTTATTTTTTACAATTAAGAGATTTACTTATTATGTTTTTTTAATATGATCTAAAATTTGATTAATCAAAAGCTTCATTTAATAAAAAATATCAATTTTATTATTATTTTCTTTTAATTACTCAATCTTTAATTAACATATTCAAATATTCTTTATGTTGACAAAATGACAATCAAAAATATTTATTAATAAAAAAATATCATTAAAATTGAACAGTTGAAAGAAAATAATAAAAATTTGACTCAATTTTCTTGAAATTAAGTATTTTTTTTTATTATTTTCTTTAAATTACTCGAATTTAATGATATTTTTATTAAAGGATGATTTAAAATATTGACATCTTATCATAATTATCCTCATAAAATATAGACAAACTAAAAAGGTAGTGAAAATAGACAAAATTTGAGTCAGTGAAATGTTAAATTTGAAAAGGATGAAGTCACTAAAGTTCATAAATATAAATGTAGAGTTGAATGGTGAATTGTAATTATAAAAATTTGGTCAGGAGAGAAAATTGATTTAGACCATATATATATATATATATATATATATATATATATATATATATATATA
>CM025782.1:33154571-33242487 GCA_014636745.2 Centella asiatica | reverse complement strand
ATATATATATATATATATATATATATATATATATATATATATATATATATATATATATATATATATATATATATATATGTCCACAAGTTAAATTATAACATAAGCTCATAAATAATAGAATTCAATTGATCATCAAGTGACTATAATATTATCTATTATTTTTTACATAAATTAAAAAAAGAGAAATTATAATATGTACACGTGTCAGATTATGATTGATTTATAAATTAATTTTTATTTAACTTGCACGTAGAATAAGCCGGTTGTCCATGTTCAGCGTTACGATGCCTTGACACACTCCTCGATCGAATGCAAGGAGGCGTGCGTTTGTGCGTTCTCGGCGATGAGATTTCCTCCTCCTCCCCTCGCGTGGATTTCAATTCAAATTGAATAAAGGTTGAGATCTCACGTCCTCGGATGTAGGCCAGCTACTGTGTACACGATTGACGACGCGCCAGATTCGAAGGCGTAGCGTGAAGAAAGCTGCAGACGATTAGGAGCTCCGTCGAAGTAAAATTTGAAAGTAGATGAGCGAACGCTTTCTCTACTTTTTATTGGGGTTGTTCTTGGAATTTGTGCAAACAGCCTCGGTGTCAGACGATTCTGCGCGCCCCTACCATGCCCACTCTATTCTGTTACGGAGTACTACTACTACTGACCACCTACTTCCTCTCCACCCAATTGGTTGCCAATTAATCTTCCCTTTTTATGACTTTATTCTCCAATAATTTAGTTTTAGGTGTAATAGAACTAACTTTAAAATTCTTGCACAGTATAAATAAGTTTATAGTAATTAATTCAATTATGATTATTTTAATTAAAATAAATTTCATATTATAATTGATTGATCTGTTATGCAAATAGTATTCTTATTGATTTATAATGAATACTTCAATTAATTACATTTGATTAAGTTAATTTTATTATGATTAATTTAATTATAAATTTTTATAATTATGATTGTTTAAAATTCAGACCAACTCACTCCAATCAAATAAAATTTTGAACCCAAATCTTGTAAATGTTGATAATGAAGGAGTATATAAATGTAAAATATAAAGAAGTTTATATAATGATAATACATGTTTTTATATGTTTTGTTTGGTTACATATAATATCGTTATTTAGAAATTCACTGTCTTATAACACAAATTGTATATAGTTGATAAATTTTGAAAATTTAACTTCTTGTCTTAAACATGCAAAAATAAGAAAAAATTATGACAATTATCATACTCTTTATATATGACTATATGCACATAACTTTTTCTCTACGATTATATTTCAATGTCAATCACGTTAATTTTGGCTTAATATCTTAACACAGTCTTTATTGAATATTATTGTTTTTTTTTATAATTCTATTATAATTTATTACAAGTGTGCATACAAAATTTAGAGAAAATAGTTCAGAGCGAAACCAAGAGACAACTTATTATATAATTTTTAATTGTTCAATCGCAAATTAATATCTCGATCTGTATGTAAATAGAGAATTATAAATTATTATTTCACATTAGGCGAAGACCATCAATTATTTTTTGTGATCAGTATACCAGTAATTTTCACTTTTTAAGAAAAGGAAAGTTAAACTTAAATGTTGTTTGGGATAAAGGTGTGGGAAAAAAGAATAATTTTTTACTTACAAAATAATTCACAAAAATAACTCATAAATTAATTATAATTTGACACGTATATATGTTATAATCTATTTTTTTTTATTTTATATAAAAAAATAATGAATAATAAGTTAAACCTCGCTATATAAATTTATATTGTGATTTAGCGCGACAGGAAAAAGAAATTGTGGTTCAACAAGTTGCTTGTGCTTCATTGTTTCACGGTAATCAATAAGACATTCATATCGGATAAAATGAAAAACAGACTCAAAAAAGCAATTTTTGTTTGTTAAGTATTCATGATATTAAATCAATTAATGTATGGTTCGTTCTCGTTGCTTTTAATGCATCTTTAATTGTCGCGCAGCCCGATGCCCCGATGCGGGATCCTATTACTATAATCTAAATGTTGGCTATATATGTATTCTTCTATATTCATAATCCGAGTTTATATTGAAGATGATTTTTTTAATCATGTCCATGTCTCTCTGTTTATATTATTAACTTTTATATAATTCACAAGAGTTTCTTACGAATTAGACTGAACGAGAGACGGGAGTAGATTCGTTTATAGACTTTAATTTATTTATCTAGCCGGACACTAGCATCGTGAATTTCAAGATAAATTTAATAATAAAAATCTTTTGTTATAATTTTATTGTAATACGCGGTGTTGTACAATAAAATTCGTTGAGTAATACCTAGGTTGCAAAGCGAACATTTTCCGGAGTTTTGTGGTGTTTTTGGCTCCGTGGTACAGCAAGGATATTTTTAGATAGTGCAAGCGTCTCCTGTCCGAAACAACACAGATTTTGTAGTTGTCAATTATCTAATCGCTAGCGAAAATGATAGAAAAATAAATTAAAATAAACGTCACTTTTCCCCTCTAAAATTAATGGGGGCCATGCTAAAACTTGAAAAAGCTACTTTTTAAGCAAATTAAAGGAAGCATCTTTATCGTGAACAAGATTCTCAACTCTTGACATAGAGAACGAGCCTTTGAGTGGCCGAAGAATAAAGAACATACAAATGAAAGAGTGATGATAAATTTACAAGAAAAAAGTAAAAAAATTTAAAATCACTGTTTCTCACATAAATAATAAATGACACTCACGTTTTCGTCAGATAAATTATAGCGAAAATATATTTTTTTCATATAGAATTTCATTTTAAACGAATTTTTAATTTAAGCATATTGATTTTAAGTCATAACCGATAGAAGTGATAACATGACAGAAATAATAGTGTATTGTCAAGACTGATGACACCAAAATGTAAGTTTTATTTCTTCTATTAATTTTCTTCATATGAAAGAATCTCACTTTTAAAAAAAGAATTATTGCAACATGAAATAAAGGGAATGAGAACTTACATTCAGGATTGGGTTGGGCTCTTATCAGGCTTGGGATTTCAGGTGTTATGATCAAGCCGAACTGTCGATTATTGTGTAACGAATGGAGGGGCAGCATAACGAACCTCTTTCGGTTTGGGCTTAATTCGGCAGCTGGTGATGAGCCCTGTTCAATTTTAGGACATCTTCAAATTATATTTGCACCGTAATACATCATTCGGTCATGGTTCATTTGTAATATTATTTTTTTTTTCAAATGTTTCGTTCACTTACAATAATATCATATATAAAAAGTTTTTTCTTTTAATTAATCCAAATTATCATTTAATTTATATCATATCATTTTATTTTAACTATTTTATTTTTTCACATTTTAAATTATTTTATTTTATATCACTCATTTTAAAAGACAATATATAGACATTTTTATCGAAACTAATATTTTTTCTTAAAAATTAAAAAATGTCAAAAATTACAAATACTAGGACGGAAGAGGGAGTATCAAACTCGGAACATCTATTTTAAAAAATTTTCTTCTTGTGCGCAAGCCCATAATGAGATGTTTATACGAATTTTAAACACTTATATGTTTAATATAATAATTTGTATAAATTAGTTATGTAAAAACAAATATCTAGTTATTTAAATAAATTGACATAAAAATAAAACGAGCTGAGTTAATTAGGATTACAGTGGAACGAAGTTATTATGGACCTTATGGTTGTTGTTTTAGTTGTTATTAATATTATTATTTAATTTCCAACTGTTCATTTAAAAGTTGGAACGAAAGAGAAACAGAAAAAGAGTGCAGGGAAAGAAAAGGGAAACAATGGGGAAAGATCTGAGCGACGATCAAGTCTCATCCATGAAAGAGGCCTTCACGCTCTTCGATACCGACGGCGACGGCAAGATCGCTCCATCAGAGCTCGGAATTCTTATGCGGTCGCTCGGCGGCAACCCTACCCAGGCCCAGCTCAAATCAATCGTCTCCGAGGAGAAGCTAACCTCTCCTTTCGACTTCAACCGATTTCTGGAGCTCATGTCGAAGCACCTCAAGCCCGAGCCCTTTGATCGCCAGCTTCGCGATGCGTTCAAGGTTCTCGACAAGGACGGCACCGGATTCGTTACGGTTTCCGATCTCAGGCATATTCTCACGAGCATTGGCGAGAAATTGGAGCCCGCTGAGTTTGATGAGTGGATTCGGGAGGTTGATGTTGGATCGGATGGTAAGATCCGGTATGAGGATTTCATTGCCAGGATGGTAGCCAAGTGATGTGCGCTTCGGGGTTGTGTGAGTACGCATTCCGCACTCTCTTTATTTTGTTGTTCTATCTTTATTAGGAAGTAGATGATGATTAATAACTAGGAACTGTTTTTATTTTCATTCTTATTGTTTGGTCATTATTTTTTAATTTTATTTGTAAGCTACATTGCTACTGACTTATTTCCACCTTTATGCGGAGATAGATTATCAAAACCAAAAAAAAAAAAAATTTACTTTTAAGTTTTATATATTGTTATTATATAGAGTTATTGAATGAATACATGTAAGACTGTTTTAAGTGTGTATTGCATGAACAATTCATCATTGTTTGCGTTACTTGTGGTGTCCATACTTGTGAAATCAAAACTTGTATGAAGGAGTTTGAGAATTACGCATTAAAACTCCAACAGTACTATGAAGACTCAAGTTGCATTCAATGTTTTAGCCAGGCGGTGGAGGGGGATCCTAGCATTTTTGTGGGCGGTATTATAATTTATATAGACCTATATATATACATTATCAAGGGCGTATAATTTATGAAAAAATTGTAAACTTTCGAATCAATATATAAAAAATGTATTTTGAAAAGGGTATTCATTTTTTAAATATTTTAAGATTTTAGATGTGTCATGGGACTCGGTAGTGGACCAATTCGGCCTAGCAAGGACCTAAGATTCCGATCAAATAGAGGCAGTAGGCAGTAGCGCATTTTGTTGGCTATGCAGAAAATTACATAATGAAGAACTAAGCCAATTGGTTTGACTACCTGTAATATTCTCCAGTTCAATTTTTATTGTCCCTCTCAACTAAAGGGAAAAACTTGAAAATTCATACAAGTAGTGGTCAATATTCTTGTGTGGTGTGAGTGTGTGTGTTTTATGAATTTTGATTGCTGACGAATGAGGCATCACAACACTGGGTGCACTTGCACCATTAGTGCATTCAGACTTTTTTGATGCCAATATCATGTCTGACTGACGTGAGCATTATGCTTGCATGTTCTGTTTATACAGTTTGTGCACTAATATGCGCATATATTTTTCAGTCTTGTATTAATTTTAGTGCTTACTATTTATTAATCAGAAAAAAACAAAGATGAGAACAAGGCCAAATAATTTTACTTATATATGGCCATTAGATTGCATGGACAAGGCATGCAAACTATGAGCGCAAAGCTGAGAGATTAGCTTGAACAAACAAATAGGGGAAGGACTTGATCTACTGCTTGAATAGTCCTATTGTATCATGCATATTCGGTTTTTATTTTTGGCACAATCTCCTTAGCAGAGATACTCTCTGTAACCTTCCAATGTGTCCCTTTACTTGTGAAACTCACCACTTGTACTTGACTAAAATTTCTTGCTTATGCTTACCACTCCTATGTGCACATGCTACTTGTGGCGTTGAACTTTTTATATAGGACGTATTTTGGTGGAACCTTGACTTTGCTCTCATTTCTATATTTGATATTAGCTGCATGGAAACATCGTTCAGATCGTTCATAAAGAGTATAGACTGGTATCCACCAACTAAATGTAGTAAATAGGTCTTGCGGGCTTTAGGTTTATTTGGGAAGGTTTTATACACCTTCTGATTTCTTAATCCTATTTTCGTTTATGAAACTGTTTCTACTTGGTCAGTATAAGATTTTGTTGTATTGGCCTATTGGCTTTATAAAATTTTTCAGTCAATGCATATCGGAGGTATGTGCAATAAAAGATCCAACAGTGATACACTTTTTTTATTGTGCAGGGGAATTAAAGTGCTGTGATATTTTCTTGTGCAGGGGAATGAACCAGTCAAATTGCTCCTTAGGGCTGTAACTTAGTCTTGTGGTCATTTTGTTGGGCTTGCTAGAATTGTTCCAACTGCCAACTTTTTGCTTTCCCTCCTTTGCTAAATTTTCTTTTGTTTGTCTTGTGCCGCCAAACAATTCCTGCTTGATGCTCGAAAGCAATCTTGTATTTGGGCTCCGGGCATTTCAAAATCTCGTACTTCAGAAGACTTCTAAGATGTTTTTTTGGGACTTAGCTGTGTATAATCTAGTTGTATTAAGTCCCTTAATTAACAAAGGTTTATGTTTTTACTCGTAGCACAGCTGTGACAAGACCAATCTAAACCATTGAATGTTTATTTCTGTCTAGTCGTTTAGTTGGAAAGTTTTCATCAATGGAGTAGTATGTTGGCAGCGGTATGTGGTTTTTGAGCACAATTGTTATGTTTGAATGTCTGATTATGCCGCTCTCAGTCGGCACAATTTACCATTATTATTGCAAAAATGTCCTGAAACTCTGAAAGGGACGTGCTAATTTCAAATTGGCGGTACCAATAAGTCTATTGCCCCTTGAAACTTGAAAGAGACTTCTACAAGCCCGCCCACTAAAATACTAAGAAATACAAAATTCCCTCGGTTCTTTCTTCCATATTAGAGATACATTTATCATTTATTTTTGTGTAGTATTATTTGTAAATTTTATACTTATATTGATAGCATGAATTCATAAAAAATATAAATGTATAAATGTTTGTATTTAAAAGTATTTTTCACGTAGTATTTCACTACAAAGTTATCATGTTGATTGAATTATATGATTTCACAAATTTATTTTATGTGTTTTCTAACTTTTTTGTATCCTCCATTTATTTATATTTTACAGAAAAGTACAAAAATTCAAACTTCACAATTTAACTTACTCTATTTACAGATAACATAAGTAAATCTTAATCATTTATGTTCATAATGTATATGAGATAGTAATCATGATGATATGAACTTATGATGTAAGTTTTATTTGGACATATCAAAATAAAATTAAACATAAAATTAGTTGAATAATTAATGCTGCACTAGCAGCGACGATTTTTAACCTAAGATGACAAAATTTATACTTGACTAATGGACGAAATGTAGGGTATGTATGTAAAATTTTTAAAAAATAAAAAAGTCTCAAATTTTAAAATAATTTCATAATAGAGTTTCAAGAGAATTTTAGTTTTATAAGGATGTGAATTTTAGTTCCAATAGAAATCTAATTTCATAATAGATTGAATAATATATTAATTTTGTCCTATAATAATTTTAACCAACTAATTATCCAAATAACTTATGTATGATGTAATAAGATACACATGTTTATAGTCAAATTATATTTTTCTATTATATTTATGTTTAAGTTTAATAATTTAATTTTAAATTTTAATTAACTAAAAAAATACAAACATATATTTAATTAACACAATATTTTTCATTCTAAAATAGATTATCTATATTGAGACGACCCAAAAAATCATAAAACAGATTTCGGGCACCCTCAATAATTAACAAAAGATAATTAATACATCCAAGCATGCATAACATTAAATAAGAGATAAATAACGAATCTCTATTACATTATCCATTAAAGAGTATTTAATACAGCGGAAGTCTTAAAACACAAGCCTTAAAGTCTAAACATTTCTATAATCTTCTCCCTCTTCACCCTACCCTTGAAAACCATCCATAGGAGGGATATCAGGAAGCTCCCAGAATTCCATTTTTTCTTTTCCATTATGAGACGCATTGGTCGTCTCACCATAACCTGCAAAAATTATAATCATAGCAACATGAGCGATTTACGCTCAGCAAGTATATATTCGATAGTATTTGGGTAAGTTTGAACGATGGAAAATAATGGTTTAAGTGTTTATGAGGTTGGACGAAAACAATGTCCAACACCTCCGAATAATATAGAAGAAAATAGTTTATAGGGTCCCCGAGTGATAGCGAGGGATTTGATCCTTTTCTTGAAGGAATCATGAATAACTCACATGCGCCTCATAACGCTGTCTGTTTGGCGCAGGTGCCCTTAAAAACTAACTTAATCAAACGATATATCAGATGGCCAACCTGATCGTTTGACTTAACCATAATGACATACATAGTCGATGCAGAAATATTTGTCTGCAAGGGTTCGGTTACCGATGCATCAGTTTCCTTTCCCTACCATAACAGTCACAGGATGTCAGGGATGTTAGACATATGCATCCACATAACCAGTAATCCATAATAAGCACGGAATGTCAGGGATGACAAGCATATGCATCCACGTAACCGGTATCTCACACGGATATACTTATCAAGTATGGGGTATAGAATAAAGCTTCTATATCCGTATAAGATTGGCGTATTAGCGAATTTAAACAGTTAATAACCGCCCAAGAAATACTTGTATCTACTACAATATTTTTCACGTACATCGGATCGAATGATCATACGTTACTTAACTTTGAATAAATATCAACATAATATCAATATTATGTACGTATATCGAAAAATTGATTATACGCATTAGTTTGAAATTTAAATTATTTGAAAACATATTTGTCGTGAATATAAAAGAGATATGTACATGCATATCATTTCATAACATATCATACGCATATCGAAACAATTGATCATGCGTTATCTTGAAATAATCATAAGAGTGAAGATATACTTGCCTTTGGTCCTTAGAATGCTCGCTTAATAACTCGTAAAAATAGATAATTCTGTAAAACATGTATAGATAAAACTATGAGAATTCTCCACTTAAATACACATGATAAATGTTCATGCGAAGTGTTAATGAAATTCTCAAGTCTATACTTAACTACTTATGTCGTCACTTGTAATATTGGGATTCGGTTGGAACCGAATCGAAATCCGAGAAATTAGTGGACTTGGTTAAACGTCACTCGTAGGTCCTCGATAATTTAAATTAATTATAGAAGGCCTTAAATTAATTAATAAATATTAATTAATCAACTTAAGCTTTAAATGATTATTATCAATCATTTAGAAATTATTCATTAATTATTATTTAATTGCTTTAATTAAATAATAATTGGTCTTTAATTAATTAAGAATTATTTCTTAATTAAATCTTAGTTTAAAAGATTTATTTAAATATTTAAAAATCATTTGTTAATTATTATTTAATTACTTTAATTAAATAATAATTAATATTTAATCATTTAAAATTCATTTATTAATTATTATTTAATTATTTTAATTAAATAATAATTAATATTTAATCATTTAGAAATTATTTATTAATATTTTAAAAAAATATGTAAGTGTTTATTCTATTTTTGAAAACTTTGATTGGGTCAAAAAAATAATTTTCAAAATTGGTTGAAATTTTAAAAACAAGTGGGTAGAATTTATTGGATCAAAGTCAAAAATTTTATTTTGAAATCTGGGTCAAAACAGTGGGTCAAACCGGGTTAAAACCGGGTCGAATCCGGGTCAAACCGGTTCAACCCATCACCTTCAACAACACTGCAGTTGCAGTGTTGCCGTCGGCAACACCATTCCGACACTGTTCAAGGAACAAACACACACACACACATGCACTGGTTCGCGAAATGGGCAACACCGTGACCTTTAGCATAGGAGAACATACCCCTACGCTTGATGCCACGGCTTGAAACTCAAGGAATCGGCCGAAGGAGTCGCCGGAAAAAAACTTCTCACCATAACCGCCGGCGAGACCTTCGGGTTTAGCCATTTTGGCCATTAAGACATCATTTTTAACGATCTATACATGAAAATGAAACTAGAGATCTCAAGGAACTCATACATGCAATCAATTTCGATTTTCATCAACTATAACGCATTCTAGATCGAATTAAAGTTTCGGGAATTATATAAGATTTTCGTATGAACACGAAATCATATATACTCAACCATATCTTAAATTGTTAGAGGCAAAATGAAGCTTAGATTTACATGAATTCATTGATATAAACCTTTCGAGCTAAGATGATCTATACTGCACGAATTGAAGGGTCCAAGCTTCGGCTGTTAGGGTTCTTGTAATATGAACAATCGTGGCTAAAGAATAAACTATCGTCGCTAAAGGGTTTTTTTCATTTAAATTATGATTAAACTTCAAAAATTCATAACTTACAATATATAAATGATATGAACAAGTGTAATATATGAAAATCGTACTGAAAAATATTATCTACAACATGGTATAATTAGAAAAAAATTTCAACGTAAAAATAAAAGTGCAGAAATTTTTTTTTCTTTTTTTACCTTTAAAAGCTTCAAATGAAAATTCCAAAACCTTGCTAGAGAGGAAGAATAATGCTCCGAATTTGAGAGAGAGTTTGTAAAAAATGTGATAGTGATTTTGTTAGAGTGTATGCCCTAGTGGCCAATTATGTAATGATTGTGACACTATGTTTATGTTATGTTTTTTGGTTAAATGATAATTACTTTTATTATGTTTTATTTACTGCGTAATATAAATGTTAACATAATAAATGTCCTTAGAAGAATGATACTAATTATATGGATTCAAGTATGTGACTTGAATATGAGACCATATAAATATGTAAAGTATCATTATTCTTAAATGTCCCTAGTCGAGTATCATTGTCAGTGGGACAACAATAATACATTGAGACTAGTATGTGGATTAACTGATGGCTATATCTCATTGGTCATAAATATATACGAGATATATTAAGTTGATTCATAGGTACATGTTAGAGAACATAGTACTGGACAGACCCACCATGAGAATTCTACATGGAGCGTTATGCTATGTGTCATAAGTAATTCTCATAGTGACAATGATGTAATGGTCCTTCGACCTGAAGTCATGACATTTCTACATAAGGAGTTATGCGTTTTGACATTATCAAAAGTCACCTTTAACCGGGTGGACGATAAAGGTGATTGTTGGATGCATAATGAGTTATGTGAGAAATGGGAATGATGTAGATGGAATTTAACCCTCCTATAAATTAGGGGTGATATCTATAGGCCTCTTGATTGAGTGAAACTATGAAATGCATGGCCATGCTCAAATAGAGATTTGTTTCATATAGTTTACTCATTGATCAAGAAAACTGAGATTAAATTATAAAGAGGATGACACATCCATGCCTTGAATTTAATCTTAGATATCATGGTTAAAAGGATTAAATTACATTGAAACATTGGTCACAAAAGGTAACGTCGAATCTATGACTTTATTATTACTTGGGTAACAGTGATGTATTACTAGATGCCGCTCACTGTTTATAATTTTATAATATGATTTAAAATTATTGCCAACGTAATAATAACCTACAGGGTCACACACATAGAACATTCGTCAAGGAGATATAATTTAAATGTCAATGATTTTAATATATCAATAAGATTGATTTAATTAAATCATGACTTTAAAAAAAAAAAAAAAAAAAAAAAAAAAAAAAATATAAAAATATATATATATATATATGTAATCTGTATGAAGAAGAGTCATTTGGAAGGAAATACGAATATATATTTATTTGTACATATATTAATTAAGTGAGACTTGATTAAATATATATCTAATGAATATAGGATTCGGATTCTAATCTCCTAATTAGATTAGGTTTTGGAATCTACTCTATAGAAGGCTATATATATATATGATATATCAGCTATTCTATGATATAGAGAGATAGATATAGAATTTTTCTCTTAAAAAACCAACGTTTTGACGTAGCCACTCATAAGAGAGGTTAAGAGAGATAAAAGAGATACAGATTATTTACAGCTAGTACTGTTATCCTCTTTGCTCGAATCGTAAGACGGTTCGCGGGTGTTCGTGTGGATACCGTAGAGACGCTGTCCAGTTGGGTTGCGTTAAAGATTTGGAGACGATCAACACCTTCACCAAAGTTTCAGATTCGCACTTTTAATCGGTAAAATCTTGAACTATCTGTATTAAACTGTTTCGCATAGATCCTCGGGTTTGGGTTTCGTTTTTGTTTTATTTTAAACCGTATTTTTCCGCTGCGTTTGCTGGTACGAAATCCCAACAGATTTTGCTGTAGTGAGATTACTAACCATGCAAAGAAGAAATTAAGGAATAATTTACTACCTAATAAATGCACCATTTGAATTTTGAATTTCAAATTTAAATCCCTAATTAATTGCATACTAATTGCATGGTAATTATTATTGTAACTGGTGTAGATTAATTATTTACCATGAGAGTAATTAGTAAAAATTTATTTACTCACTAATTTACATTTTTAATGGTTATGCATTTATTTATTGCATTAACCGGAAAAAAATTAATCCGCCTCGGCGAAATAAAAAAAAATACGTTTATAAAATTATTATCAAAATTAACATCTAGTAAATTTAAAATAAATATCTTGTCACAATTTATTGTCTAGCAATAATTAACAATATAACATTTGTTATAAATATTAATGAACGTGTGCGTAATGAATTACGTAACCCTTACGTACACGTAACCGTAAAAAATATTTACTGGATGATAAATTCATAAATAATTCTCAAAATTTTACTTTTGAATTATTGGGTTCTCACATATATACTTAAAAAAATGTCAGAAAAAAAATATTTTTTAAAAATATTTAAATTAAAGAGCCCGTGCACATCACGGTATCCGTATTTTAGTAATTATCCCGATCCTAACATGTTTTTTATTAACATTCAATCACTACATCTAAAATTTTGACTGAAATTCAAATTTAAAAAATAGATGATAAAAGATTTTGTCATATAATTAACTTAAAAAAAATTGTAAGTAATTATTAATTATTTTCATTTTTTTAAAAGGTACAAGTTTAAAACAAAAATAAAAACACTTAATAATACAACTCGTATTGTGCACGGGTTTTTTAGCTAATAATAAAATATTTTTAACTGTATGCAAAATAATTTTGCATCGCAAGGAGCCTTTATGACGTTATCTCGTTCTTAAAGCAGAACTGAAGCCGATTAACAACAAATTGCGAAATTCCAAATTTTAAAATTAGTACAAATCTACATAAAATTTGAAATGAATTAATATAGTAATCAATAGTATAATTAATTTAATACATAATTTTTGTCAACTTTCCACAAAATTAATTTTTTTATTGATAATTTCATGATCTACCCCCAATAATATAATATATCTGCACCTTAAAAACACATCAAACTATTTAGACAAAGATGTAATTTTGACCCTCAAATTTGTGGATAATTTGTAAAATTCTCTCTTCAAGTAATATAACTTTTTTGCAAAATTGCTAGAGAGCTAATCACAGCGATCATACATATACCTACACAAATGAATTAGCTAATAGACTAATAGACATAAGAATAATATTTTTACTCTTTAAATAATTATTCGTTTATAACTTATCCAATTACTCATTTGTCAAGTCTAAAAGTCTACTCTTACAAAGCAATAGAAATTGAGGAGTCCACTTACATTTACAACCAATCATGATTGCTAACAACACTCGTACCAGTGTCTCTATGATTTCTATTTTAAAAAATTTAAACTTAAAATTCTAAAAATTATGTTTATATCAAAATCTCTAAAATAAAGAATATGTTAAAAGATTTTAATAGTGAATTTCTACACTAAATAATTTACTATTCAATATCTCTAACTGTATAACAAGGATGTTGGTGTGCTTTAAAGAAAAGATATCTTGAAAGATATAAAAAAAGTATAATTTAATTTATAAAATAGAGAATATGTTAAGAGACGAGAATTTGAATAACCTAACAATGTGGGGAATTTTGCAGCCCGAATTGGTTGGACAATGAAGCGGACCCCTTGGGGGTTTTGATAAGAAAAATACAGCAGCCCAATAATAACAACAAAAGAAGGAGAAATTAGTAGGCCGGCTAATTATCCAGCCCAAATATGGATCCTTCACAAAGCGTCCACAAACTCGACCTTTGACAACATAACCCTAGGACTCTCTTCGGCTTTGTATAAAGGTTTTATCTGCAGCACTTTGACAAACCCTAGTGCTGCTGCATCTAAAGAGGTTGAAGCCGCTCTCAGCTCTTCCATTTCACCGCCTTCTTCTCCTTCAACCTCCCTCTTCAGGTAACTATCTTGTAATCCTGTTTACCAAATTTGTTATCTGTATATTTTCGATAATTTTAATAGTTTTTATCTAAATCAACATACATTTTCTGGGGGCTTATTATTAGAAAGAAAGCCGGAAAAATATGGCGTACGCAGCGATGAAGCCGACGAAGCCAGGGTTGGAAGAACCACAGGAACAGATTCACAAGATCAGAATCACTCTTTCTTCTAAGAATGTTAAGAACCTCGAGAAAGGTATCTCAGTTCAGTTTACATTTGATAAGATCACACCTATTTTCATGGAGGTCGATGTATGTTTCATTTTATATTTCTGTAATTGGATTATTTATGTAATACGAAGTATCGTTTCCTTAGAGTTTGGATACAGTTCTTGTTTTAGCTGTTCTCTTGAGAAACTATTTAACCATGTAGGATTCATTTGGCAATAGTCGTGTCAGTTATGGAACTTTACTAATTCAACTCTTTCTTCTTTGAAATTGAAATCCTCTATGGGACAATTTGTAACGTTATTTGGGATTATAAGTAAAAGTATTTGACTGCCAAGGAAAGTGTGTTTCTCTTGAATGAATTAGATTATTTTCTGCTTGTAATATAAAATTATTAATTGAATAGCTACTATGATTATTAAACTTACGGGATTGTGAATGACAGTGTGTGCTGATTTGGTTCGTGGTGCCAAGGACAAGAGATTGAGGGTCAAGGGACCAGTCAGGATGCCAACCAAGGTTCTTCACATCACTACCAGGAAGTCTCCCTGTGGTGAAGGTATTGAATGATACTAAACCCCCCTTCCTATGTGAAATCATCATTACTGGTATATAATGAAGTCTCCTAATCAAATAAGTCTAGAAATCAAATACAATCAGATGATATATCTCTCAATTTTGATTTTCATTTTTTTGTCTATAACATTACGTGGTTACCATTATTCTTGCTCTTTAACTGGTGATGATGAGTGAAAGTAAAACTCATATAAGAACATGTACAGGTGGCAGAAATTGTTACCGAGTAAGTTGTGTAAGGAGTTATAGTTATTTATCTTACAGCTTTTGCTTTTGTAATGTGTTTGCTTGTTCTTAAGGGTATACATAATCTAGCTACGCTCTGTACGATTTTGTTTGACGAGGTTGTGGTCCATGCATTCTTCCTTACATTGGTATTATTAGGATCTCTTCCTTTCAAGAGCTTATGCCATCTTGCAGTTCTTATTTTTTGTGAGCAATTAAATATTACAACCCTATAGTCCCTATAGCAAAAATGCTTTCTCCAAATGTTGTGAATCCTAGTATTGCAAGCACACACCTTCATTAACTTGGACATTTATTGGCAATATATTATTATGAGTTCAATTGATGTGCAAGGAATATGATTTGTGATTGTCTAGAGTAATATGTTGATTTCCCGTTACATTGGCCCTACATTTTGGAACTTCTTGCTAATAGCAAGGCTTGCTTTGTTGGCGTTACAAACCTAATTATGCCTGATGCAATCTTTCACTTTCGATCTCCAGGAACCAACACATGGGACAGATACGAGTTGCGTGTGCACAAACGTGTGATTGATCTCTTTAGCTCTCCCGAGGTTGTTAAGCAGATTACTTCAATAACCATCGAGCCTGGTGTCGAGGTTGAGGTTACCATTGCTGATTCTTAAATATGCCCAGTCTTTCTTTAGGTAGCAAAAAAATTGGCTGTTTGGCTCTATGATGCCTTGGAATTTTATTTCAAGTGTCATGAGCTTATGGTTGTATTAGTTTTTATGTAGTAAGTTCTACATTACAGTTTTGTTGTTCAAAAAGGATTTGAGCTTTGCTTTTGTTTCACTTTCAATATTGGTGAACTATTATTATATTTCTGCAAAATATTCTGGACTACCAATTATTAATCCATGTTTTGTTTATCCTGTTTGGCCTGCCATCCCTATTTCATCTTTTTGCCCATGTCCTCAGTGTTCCGTTTTTTTTTTTAAATTTTAATTTATTTGTAAAGCTGGAGTTGTAGATTTCACTCTGATCCTGCGCATTGAGTTTCTAGGTGTAAGATTTTGCTTGGTTTGTGTAATAGGTCGGTTGGTTGATAAAGGCAGACTTTATTATTTGACCCTAATTATGTATTTACTTTGTAATCACTTATAAACCTGGAGATAATCTCTATCAAGAAAGTGAAGGAAAAGTTAAGGAACTTAAAAAAAAATTCTCATATTTTCGGTGTAAAAGTGAGTCCTATTTTTTTGAAGTTTTCCATAACTTTCCCACAAGTCTCATATCATAAAACCACAGGAAATTGCAAGATAGTTCAATTATTTTTCCGGAATATGAACCAGAAAGAGACAACAGGTTATTCTTAAAGGATATAGCGAAGTTTTTTCCCCATGGGTACCATATTATTGATGTAGAGATGTAGAAATATTAATGGTATATGAAGAATAACCTGTGTTGATATCATAAAACCACAGGAAATTTTATCTACTTAATAAAACCCGTGTTGATATGAAGCATGGTGTCGATCATGAGATTAGTTTCCAAATGGCCCAAGGGGAATCCATAAAGGAAGCGGACCTTTGATGGGTGAATGCACTTATTGTTAGGAACGTGACATTATTTTCCAAGATAAATATTCATCAAATTCCACATCAAAGTATGATTCTTCTGTAAGTAGAGTTAGTAGTAATACGACAAATTTCATATGCATTATTATAATTACATCTCATCAAATTTTCTTTGCAAAAAACTGACTACACAAGTAAGTTTGTTCTGAAGTGGAACGAAAATCTTCCATAATATTGTCCATACCAAGTCGACAAATAATGATCAGCCCTGGTGGCTCGAGTCATAACCACAACTAAGAAGACAGCAATACAGAGAAGGAAGGAAGTTTTCAATTTTTCTTCATAGGAGTTCCCATCTTTTTCATTTTCCACTCTCTTCTTACTTTCTGAAGACAGAAAGAACACATCCACCATCTTTGTTATTTTCTCGATTACTTCCATGATTTTTCCCCTAGTGTTGATGAAAATCCAACTCAAAACGTCCAACTCTGCTTCTAAATCGTCAGATTCGTCCAAGTAGGAGCTCGCAGTAACATCGTTTTCAGCTGCATTAGTTAAAGAATCATATCAGTAAACACAGATTGACGAAAGCATGGTTTGATGTTTACGGTATTATTATATTAGACTCTAATAAATGTCAACTGGTAGACCAGGGATAGAGATTTAACAGCTTACATTGGAGTTTAGACACTTGTGCGTTTCACACGCCCACTATCCTATGTTTGGCGACAGACAAACTTTAGGAGACATATGAATATATGTTGGCTTTATAAATATTAATTAATGTACAATTTTTCATAAATTTTTATTTGAACTATTTAGCCAAAAAAAAATAATAATTTGTTATTTGAACTATCACTCCGTTTGCATGTAAATTTCTCTCTTTTCTTCAAATAATCTCGGTAAGCTTATTCAATGTTGATATTTTCATTTAACCTTACCTCACAAGTTAGAATTAATATAAGATTCAAATATGAAGAATATAATATGATTAGTCTCCGGCCACTGAGAATTCCCGCATCCATCACTAATATTGTTATTGTTTTACACGTATTCCATGACAAAATGACACGTTAAAGCTTTTCTAATGACAATGACACCTAAGGGGATTGGAAGTCGAATCTGTGAGACCAATAGAACATACTAAATATTCATCCACCAGCAAATATGAAAAAACATTCATCTTTGCTCAATACTGTAACTATACCTCTCTTGATCTAATGAATGCCTTTACAATTATACTTATAACTACATGGTCATTAATCAAAAGAAACGAGTTCATGTAATCAAACTTGAAGCATATGGAAATATTATACAAACCTTCACAAAGTGACTCGCTAATCTCCCGCACCACCTCATTCTTCATAACAGCATCCCAGACAGCTTTATCAGATGATAATGAAAGTACCATTCTCTACACAACATTATTAAATGAAACATTATAAGGTATATTGATTTCATACATATCTGCATATACCTTCAAAAATTAAACGACAGAGAAATGTATATAGAATCCAGCATCCGTATAATATAATAAAGTAATACTACCCACTTTTAAATCAACTTTGCTGATTATGGTGAAGTTTTGAAGAAAGACTGGAGAATGGATTGTTAGATTATCTGCTGATAGTGTTAAACAACGACTCACCTGGACAGATGGCTCAGCCTGCAGTAAACCAAACGCGTCATAGAATTTGTCAGACCTAAAAGGATTTGACATTCTTGAGTTACATAGCTGCAATGAAGGCTCCATCCAATTGGCATCTGACTCACATGAAGAAACACTATATCTGAAACCATTTTGACTGTTCGTGTGGTCTGCTACATTTATTTCTGTGTCATAAGCAGCATTTTCCTTGATGAAATTTGATGATGACTCAAGATCAATAACTCTGAAAGCCAAAAAAAAAAAAAAAAAAAGGTTCCACGCAAGAATTTGTGTTAGTAAACTTGGGGGAACGTAAAAAGATTGAAGGAACACAGAGCATGAGTACAGATGGTTACTTCCAATTACATTGAACTTGTAAGTTGGAAACTTAGTCAATTCATGTAACAAACAGCTTAAACAAATTGGATTAATAATCAACTGTAAGTAGGTTATCTCAAAATAGTAGCTTGTTGGCAGACTTTCCTCGTATGACTGGTTAATTCATTTGCTTTTCAGGACTGTGCATCCGGATCTTAGACTGATCATCGCTAAACTCAACTGCCAGAAATTGGAAAACTAGAACTTCCATAATCATCATAAGAGATCATGATTTTTCCAAAAAAAAAGCAGACAACACAATCTGGGAAACTAATTTGGGAACTGAAACAAACACATACAGCACGTTTTCAAAGTAGAAATAAAAATTCAAAATTTTATAAAGTGACTAGACATGAATACTTGCCGGTGGAGAGAAGAGAGTGCATGTTGAACTTCATCCGGAGATGGAGTAGACCCAAAAACAAAATGATCATCGAAATTAAACCCAATTGATTTAGCGAAATACTCCCACTCATCAAACTCATTCTCACTGCTACAAGTAGGCGAAGAAAGCCAAGTGGGAACATGAAACGGGTTATAGAGTGTTGTTGATGATGAATTATTACTGGTATTTGGAGATGAGAGAGAAAGGGCATTTGAAGTTTTTCGTTTGTAATTGGTGGTGGATGATGATGATGTGTCGTTGGTGATGGAATTAGGGAGATGTTCTTGGGCGGCGCCACCGGCACCGACAGTCCTCCGAACTGACCTTAACATACCTCCTCCTCCGGCTCCGCCGCCCACTCCGCCGTTGCCCCACCAGAACGACCTCCTCGTGGTGGTGTTCTCGTTAAGTCTCACTCGCGTAGTACTACTTCGGTAACTATTTGACTGGAGTTGATAAGGAAGACTCGTCGAGTTATTGGTATTCCGGTTTTACTATTTCATTTTCAAAATTACCAACAAAAATTTATAAGCTATTTACCAAAAAATTATAAGTTAATTACTTTTTAGTATTCAACATCTTAGTTTTTTTACATAAAAAACTTTAAACATGTTAAAAATGTATCAAAATAACATAATTATAATTTTATCGCGAATTTAAATTCTTAAATAATGTCTCATATAAGTAGTTTTAACATATTCTAATTGATTGATCTAATTATATCTTACAACATAAAACAATGAGCTCTTAATAAATTATTGTGTATCGGCTTATAAAACCTTCTATTATTTATTACAACAATTAAACTATCAATTTATAATATACTCAATAATACAAAACACCATGGATAAAGGATGACAAATTAGACTTATGTAACTAGAGAAATTATTTAACATTACATGAAATTGACTATCGTCACTTATAAGTTATAATGTATTCCGCATAAGTTATAAAGACATTACTGCACAAGATATATAGCTATTAAATTGTTATACATAATAGTTAGACACACAACATTCTAGTTATTTATAAGATAATTATTTTTGATTCTCATGTAAGTCAATGAGTTCACTATATCATTGTAAATAATTTAAATGCGTTATATTTATCGTAAAATCATTATATAAGACTTTCAAATTGTTTTGGTCTCGTTTATTTTAGTTTAAATATTATAAATTATAAATTTTAACAGTATAATTTATTATAATAATTTATAGTTTTTAAAATTTAAATTGAAAGAAACCAAACTTACGTAAATAGTAAATAATAGCTTATTAATTATTCAACCTATCCTCTGAGGAGAATGTTATTATAACTCGCCTAAAAAAGGAATCGAACTCTTTCCAAAAAATGTAGAAAATGCAACTTATTAGAGAGGGTAGACCATGATTTATTTATTTATTTATTAGGGGGAATGATGCGACAACCTTGTCATTCTTCAGATAACTCCGTTCCGTTTCAGCTGACTAAGGTAATTTGGTCTTTTATCCCTGTTGCTTTTTCTACGAAGTAGGCATTGTCACTTCCCTACTCTTTGTCCACTTGTGACGTGTGATAAAAATCAAATAATCTCATATGATATGAATATTACTCCGTAATAGTTTAGGCCTTCGGGTAGTGTAACTTGGACTCACCGCAAAAGGCCCAAATCCTGAAATATACTAACGACCAGACAATGAAGCCCATATTATTATAGTAGTATACAGTTTAAAATGAGGACGTAAAAGTTTATGGCCCAGCCCAGAACAATTTGGTGGGTTACTTTTGTTGGACGCTTTTGTCATTTCGCTTCCTTATAAGTTCCTCTCTTAAACCCTAGTTGCTTCGTTCTCCTATATAATTCTCGTTATAGCTCCGTTGAGCCGAAACCTGGTAGAGAGAGAAGGGGCGCAGGTGGAGAATCTCTGATTCGAAAATGGGTATGTATTTTCTACTCCTCCTTCATCCTCGTGCTATGTAACCTTCAATTTCATCTGATTGAAAATGTTATGATGTCTATTCATGCGTTTGTATAGTTTGTTTTCGATTTTCTGTTGGATCATTTCGTTGTTTTTTTCCAATGAATTTCTTGAAAAAATTGCACATAGTTGTAATATGTTTAGTGATGAAAAGTTGAGATCTGATATGGGTGTGTGGCATTAGGTGCTTATACTTATGTGTCGGAGCTATGGAGGAAGAAACAATCGGATGTGATGAGGTTTGTGCAGAGGGTGAGGTGCTGGGAGTACCGTCAGCATCCTTCTATTGTGCGTGTTACCCATCCCACCCGTCCCGACAAAGCCCGCCGATTGGGTTACAAAGCAAAGCAGGTAAATTTCTTGTTTTGTACCCCTAGTTTTGTCATACTCTGAATTAGTGTATGTCCTTGTTTGCTCTCCTGAATCTTTTTTTTTTCCTTGTTTGCTCTCCTGAATCTTTTTTTTTTTTTGCAATGTTTAATGTTCAGTAAAGGAAATTTCATTCTTGATTTTTATCAAGATTTTGGATGATAATTGTTGTTGTCGTCGTCATATGAAAGGATATATCTGGTGATAAAGTTCATTTACTTTCATTGACTCTATTATTGTTTGCTACAAACGTTCATTCCTTGCGATATCAACTAGCAGTGGTTTGATTGAGATGATATTATGGTCATGATTGAGATGATTTTAGTCAATGAAGTTCATAGGGATCTAATATTCTACCAAATAACACAACCAACTCAACTCATTGGATGGGAAACATTTTTAAGCTGATGAACTACTTTATCTTGGTTTTCTTTCTTTCTTTCTTTGATGCAAATAAATAGAGGTAAATTTATTTTATATTGTGTATAGACAGTGGATAGACGGTAAACATGTGGTCCACCTACTTTTGATGACTCTTCATACCTATTTTCAATTATAGGTTGAGTATGTATTCTCAGTTATTATCACTAGTAGTAGTCTGTAATCTTTAATTGATTTATTATGTAGTGTGAAACCATTTTTTATTAACTATGGTTCATCTTTCTACAAGAAGACCACCTCTCCTGGAGTAGAGGAGCTCTCTATATATATTAAACCCTAAACCCCAATTGTTCTTCAACATTTGTTTTTTTCTCTATGTAGTTTTGTAATATATAAAACATATTTGCGTCGAAATACTGATTACAGGCGCACCTCATCAATGGTTGTTTCGTACGAGCCGACGCAATATTTTCACTCCATTTCTGCTTCAATTCACCTATGAATTTCATTTCTATGGTTTTTATCAGATCTGGAGGATAAGTTCAAATTTCTATTTTTAAATTTTATCCTTCTGTTTTTTTTCATTTGTATGGAAAGAGATGGAGGTGATGAATATTTCCCCAGATGATCGAAACTGAAATTACTGAGCGCTCTATTGTTTTTTTCTCCTTTTGAGAAAATCCAAGCTAGATTTCTGATCCATCTCTCTATCAAAGCACTCGCTTGTTATGTGCATAGAATTAGAAAAAAGTCATTTCCATAATTTGTAATGTTTGAAGTATTGGTAGACATTTATTTAGGTTGCCAGATTATGGAGTTCTATAATTGGTGATTGTTTTTGAGATTTTGGCTGTTAATTGTTTCCGTCATATGTGGTATGTCTGTTGATAATGTTCATTTACTTGCTTTGATGTTTGTTTGATTCTATTATTGTTTGTTGTAAACAATCAATCCTTATGATATCAACTTGCAGTGGTTTGTTTGCAATGATTTTAGTCAATCAAGCTCATAGGGGTCTAATATTCTACCAAATAACACAACCAACTCAACACATTGCATGGGAAACATTTTTGATGAACTACTTTATCGAGTATCTTGATTTTCTTTCTTTCTCTTTTTGACGCACATAAATAAAAGTAAATGTATTTTATATTATATATAGACAGCGGATGGACTGCAAACATGTGGTCCACCTGCTCGTTGACTCTTCAATACCACAATTCTAATGCTTTAATATACATTATTTACCTATTTTTGTCCCATGAACATTTAGGGCTAGTATAACGTTTTCTGTTTTGCAGGGTTATGTCGTCTATCGTGTGCGTGTAAGGCGTGGTGGGCGCAAGAGACCCGTCTCCAAGGGTATTGTGTATGGTAAGCCAACAAACCAGGGTGTCACTCAATTGAAATTCCAACGCAGCAAGAGGTCAGTTGCTGAAGAGCGTGCTGGTAGGAAACTGGGTGGTTTGAAAGTTCTCAACTCATACTGGATCAATGAGGTATCTAAGATTTTTATAGACTATTCACTATAATTTGTCTCATGTTTACTTGGAATACATACAGATGTATGCACACAATTTGGAGTTTTCATAAGAAACCTAAACTTAACGCTAATTGCCGAAGGCATATGATGCATATGCATTTGTGTAATTGTATTCATTTGATTTTTCTTTTTTTATTGATATATTGTGTTCCCAGCCTATTGTCGGAGTTATAATATCAAATACTACAGTACATTCTGTTCCCATTGCATATAAGTTTTACCTCTCGTTGTTTTATGTTAATAAAAAATGCCACATTGTTTTTCACCCCTAAGATGATGTACATTTGTTTACAGGATTCAACTTACAAGTACTTTGAGGTGATTTTGGTTGATGCTGCCCACGCAGCTATCCGCAATGACCCTAGAATCAACTGGATCTGTAACCCCGTCCATAAGCACAGAGAGCTTCGTGGACTTACCTCTGCTGGTAAGAAATACAGAGGTCTTCGTGGAAAGGGTCACTTGAATCACAAGGCACGTCCTTCAAGAAGGGCAACCTGGAAGAGGAACAACACACTTTCACTTCGTCGTTATCGTTGATACAGTGGTATCACTTGTCAAGAGATCCTTCTGGGATTTCTGCTCTGGTGCTCTCTTGTTTTTCCTGTCAAAAACTAGTAGTTGCGTATTATCTCTTGACATTTACATCTCAAGTTCAGGATACTGAGTGCTTTTTTGTTTCAACTATTTTAAATGGAACTATCTATTTTCTTCAGCTTGTTGCCCTTTTTCATTTTCCGATAAAGGCCATCTTTTCTTCATATATCTTTATAGGCCATTTGTTGCTTTAACAGTCTTGTTATAAAAGAGTAAAAGGTGAAAGGAAATTCGTTCTGATATTTATTTTTGGCATCACGTAGTTGTCTATTCGTTTCCACGATTTTACCAAAGTTAAAACTCCTTTTTCCAATGGGCAGAATTGGTACAACAACATTCACTTGAAGACTGGATTTTTAGTTCATGTTATAAATTTATAATGAACTACAGCAATCGTCCTACGTTCTATTTGTGGGTTTATGTTGAAAATCTCTTGCGAGACATGGGTACGTGTTATTTTTAGCTATGTTATATAGTTTATTTTCAATTATAGTTAGAGAGTACGTATTTTCGGTTATTATTGTTAGTAGCAATCTGTATTCATTATGCGTCGAAATACTGATTACAGGCGTACCTTATTGATGGTCGTTTCGTATGAGCCGACGCAATACTTTTACTCCATTTCTGAATCAATTCACCGATGAATCTTCTTTCTTTGGTTTTTATCAGAGTTGGAGGAGAAATTCAACCTTTTATTTTGAAATTTTTTTTTTCTGATTTTTTTTTGATTTGTTATGGAAAGAGATGGGGGTGATGAATATTTCCCCAGATGATCGAAGTTGAAATTACTGAGCGCTTTATTGTATTTTTTTCTCTGTTTGAGAAATCCAAGCCAGATTTCTGATCCATCCATCAATTCACTTACGTTATGTGCATAGAATCAACAAAAAAAAAATCGCTTTTCCATAATTTGAAATGTATTGAGCAGGAGAAATTCAACTTTATAATTTTAATCCTTTGATTTGTTATGGAAGTAGATAAGAGGTGATGAATATTTCTCTAAATGATCGAAGTTGAAATTACTGAGCATTTTAATGTTTATTTTTATTTTTATCTTTTTGAGAAAATCCAAGCTATACTTATAATCCATCTCTCTGTCAATTCACTCACTTGTTATGTGTATATAATCAACAACAAAACAAATTCATTTTCCATAATCTGAAATGCATTAAGTATTGGTAGACATTCTTTTATTTTGCAGATTGTGGAGTCTTATGAAAATATTCATTATTTTATTTTCTTTAGTGAATTGAGAGTGGAATTGGAAGTGAAAATTATTTCCCCGGATGAACGAAGCTGAAATTACTGAGCGATTGTTTTTTCACTTTTTGAGAAATCCAAGCTAGAAATCTGAACCTTCGCTGTTGTTCAATGCGCGTGCATTATTATGTGTTTGTTTTGTTTTGTTTTTTTTTGAATTTATACAGAGCAAGGGGTTTTTTGGAACAACTTTCGTGGATGTGATTATTTAAGTAGAATAAATTATTTGGCAATGAATAAAAATTGGCGACTAATTATAAGATTTACATAAATAAAAAAAGCTTACGATTTTAATAAGAAAATTTGAAAGGAAAAAAATATATTGTACTTAAGAATTGCAATGAATATAATGTCTAACATTATATTTAGATTATTCAATAATATTTTTTTAAGTAGTATTAAAAAATTCAATTAAATTAATATGAAGTCGACATTATTTATAGTTAAATTTTAATTAAAATATATTATCTAACATATTCCTATTTATTATAGATACGAAGTTAATTATAAATTTTTAAATTTATCTCAGAAATTCAAATACAAAATTAGAGAGATTACTTGTGGATTGTTTCCCAAGTCACTAGGCTTACTGCCTCGATCTATGTTGGTGTTGAGTAATGGGCTTGCCTCCTTTACAAAAAATGCTGCCCATCAAGTTTCTTTCCTGATAGCGTCCCCGAGGTTTACAAGTTCCAATTACTGAAACAGGCTTAATTGTTTGAAACATGTAAAATTGATTATAGGCAGATTTAATGATAATCTTCTTCAAATTTGAGATTAAACTTCATGTGGAACAACCGTGGCCGTTGGTCTCATCATAAACTATTTCATATGAAAAGCGAGGAAATTTGGGCTGTTCTCTGATCAATAAAAAAATTTGTAAAATTGTTGATCGATATGTGAGTGTGTGCACTACTTATCTTGTTGGCTGATAAAAAATCTTTGCAGTGTAGTTAATGAGTAAGTACATTTGTGGGAGTTTTCAGCTAGTTACCTCATTTGTAACAAAAGAAAAAACTTATTGTGGAACAAATAGTGTGATAATTCTTTCCCTTACTAATTTAGTTAATTTATTTTTTCATATGATTTAAGCTGGTATTTAATACTGGATATATTGTTCTTTTAAGGTGGTGTTGACTTGCTGAGCTTTGTTATTTGCCAATATTCTAAATCGGAGTAGCTCTGATAATTTGAATCAGGTTTAAATTTTGGATCGCATTGAAGAAGAAAATTTCGACAATCGCCTATGAAGGATGATATTCATTTATTTCAGAATTCATAGGTTGGTTTATTTCAGGATAAATTTTAAAGAATATAAATTCTAGTAACATAACGAATAGCTAAAATTTAAGTTTTAAGTTGAAATAAGTAAGATTATATTCTATGCAGATCGAATTTATTTAGATTAGAAAATATTCAAAGGAATAAGACAATATAAAAAGTTGTTATTTAAAAATAAAAAATAAAAATCGAGTAATAGATATGAGTTCTCTTTCCATGCTAAGGGTTGTTAAAACTAGGATATTGATGTAAGATCTGGCATATATTGATATTGATGTAAGATGGTAATTAAAATTAGGAAACAGGCTTAAGTTATTGGCAATGGCATTTATAATGATGATTACAAAATCTCTCCTCAATCTCAGAGAGTAAAACACACAGTAAAAGCAGAGAGTATAGAAGGGGTGTGTTTGTGTAGTAGGTAAGTGAGCTGGAGACCAGCCAAGAACTGTGAAGGTAGTGATGACGAATGAGAATGCCACAAAAAAACAAAGGGGTTGATGATTTCTGAGACTCAAATGTTCCTAGGAGTGACCAACAATAGTTGCTGTAGGTAATTATAAGCATTAACGAAAACTTTTGGCAAAAAATTGGGGTTAAAGTCGAAAACGGAAATAAAAAAATTCTATAATATAATTAATAAATGCGTGAATTTCTAGTATGTGATCTCCATTGTCACAAATATATATAAGTAGAGAAGGGAAACAATCTCTCTATACTCCTAAGTAGACTTATAATTTCTTTGTGTTTATCTAGAATTTGTCATTATTAATTGTAGACTATATGAAGTTCTCAATATTGTTTAAAAACACGTTTATTTTCGGTTCTTGATGTTTATAAAATGTGATTAAGATGCAGAACCTAGGGGTTATATAGGAAAAGAAAAGGTATCACAAGAAAAAATGTGCCAAAAATTTTGAACTTTAAATCTTCTAAAACAACATGATGACAATTTGAGCTTTGCTTAAAAGTTAGACTCCCTTAACGGATTTCGTACCTTGTCTTTACCAAAAACATATAAATGGATGTCTGCCGGATACACATGATACTAGAGAAAGTTATATTACATGTATGTGTTTGTATATGTATATATGTATTTCCATCAGTTCATATATCTCGTTACTATTTTTCCATGTAAGACAGAGTTAGAGAGTGGAGACAATGTCAGAATTTAAGTTCTAAGCATGACCATACCATCTGTGGTATGTATAACCAACATATCTTTTCACTGCTTGAGTTTAAATTAAGAGGATATTTTGAACAAGTCGACCTTTGACCAACAATTTCTTCAGCTAACATTAAAGTTCTATCTAATTTTGTTCGGTAGAAAAATTTACTTTATTGTACATAGTTATACATTATAATTATATTGATTTTTACATAATTCAGTTGTTAAGATGTGTGCATGGGAATATGAGTTTTAAAACAATAACTTTTTTTTAACTACAAACATACGTAGAGCTCCGAAAAAATCAGCCGACCAAAAAAAAATTAATAAGAGCAACCATCATTCTTCTGCAAATTATGTATACATTAATCTCGATCGAATTCCAAATGTCGTTATCCTGCTTTTATCTACTTTGGGAGGTCCAAATCATTTGTTTTCTAACCAATTTCTATTCACTCACACACTACACTAGAATTAGTGGAAATGTGATTTCACACACACACACAGAGTTTCGTAATAAAGCATAGCTTGTTAACAGCACCAAAATGATAGAACATGACATGTAATGATACTAAATTGAAGGGTTGCGAAATCTTTTCTTATCTTCTTAATATATTTCTCTTAGGACCCAAAAGATTCTCACCAGTAACAATTGAAGTTTTCTTGCTTTGTAATTATTATTATCAATAACTCATATTATCAATAATCTCAAAGATAGTTGTTTCCCATTCCCGTTACTCCCTCCATTTAAAAATTAGAAATACATATCTATTTTTAAATTATAAAAACTCATAAAATTTCTAAAATGTCATTAATTATTTCATTATTGCAACTAGGTCTACTATCTTCGTTATTTAGCAATCTTAAGGACCACTACCATTACTTCAAATGACATGATAATATAGGTGTATTTAAAACATGTTTTTAAAAATCTTCATTTTAAAAATATTTCTCTAATTTTGGAATTTAAGAATACAAAAATGTCATTCTAGCTCAAGATATTTTATCACCCTAATTACTCAAAATAGAGGGCTTTTAAAATTAATAATAATAATAATTGCATGGGGCAACTCGTGACTAAATTATTTTTCTTTAAATATATCATCGATTTTATTTGCATTATATGATTAATTTGACTATTTCTAAAATTAATTATTATATATCTTTTAAAGAAATAGGAGGAGAATTTATGATTATGATGAACTACCTATATTAGCTATCGAGCATGAAAATGAGATGAAAGGGGTAATAGTATCTTGTTCACATGGATTATATTGAGTTTATAATGTACCTTCAAATCCTAATGATTTTGTTCTCCACTAAGATAAAAAGGGAAATGTTATAATGTGGGGGAAAAGAAAGTCAGATTTCATGAGTGAGAGTGTCGATTTATAAGTCAAACAAAATGGAGGAGTCTCCATTTATATTGCTTTGCGTGATGTGTGTGTGAGTGTGTGTGCACTGTGGAGTGCCAGGTCACAGCTTTTTGCTCAGCAGGTGGGGGCCCACCCTTTGCTATCTTATTCTAGGGAGTTCAATTCTTCCATCATTTCCTAATGGGCCCAATTGCTTTTCCTGGGCCCAAATTTCGGTTTGTTGATTTGTAACTTTTGTAGAGCTCTGTATTTCAGGTTTGGCTTGGTGCCCAGATTCTCAGCAAGAAACTGGACTCTGGACCGTCTTGAATAGTCCCCCTCTCCTTATTTAATAAATGAAAATGCGATTTTTATATTTAAATTTTCTGTAATGTATTAATATTGTAATAAAGTTTAAGTATAATATGTTCCTCTTAATTTTAATATCAAAGTGCCTTTTTAATATCATATAGTTTGCAAAATTAACGATCGTATGAGTCAACAGAAATATAAAATTTTGAAATTTTATAATATCAATATAAAATGAATGTAATAAGTAATAAGTTGGCAAGGATGAAATGAATGGGTCACATTCGATTCTATATTTCTCGTTCATCAAAGAAACAAATTGATGACCCGCTCGCCCACATGTCTAATCTCCACCCTTCTCTTCCATTTTGAAATTGACTGTGTATTTGGGGAAGTGTGTGCACAGACCACCTCACATTATTGTACTACTTTTTTTCTTTTTTCTTTTTCCCCCTTATCAGTTAAATAAATCAAACATTAAAATATACTCCAGTAAAACGAATTTCTCCAGCGGTAGGTTAATTTTTCCCAAAAGATGCATACTCGGAGTATATTTTTAGGATATCTTGTTGCCACTCAAGTGCTTTAGTTAAAATAATAACGAGAAAATCCACAACAAGAAAACTCTACTTGCATTAAAATAGTTATTGGCATGTTTATATTTTATACATCATTGTCTAAAGACTAGCACATATATATTATTATTACTTTGAAATGCTACTTTCATGTAATTTGCAAATTTTCAAACTCATAAGTGTGTTCTAAGAATTTCTAAAAAGACTTCTTAATTAATAAAACCCATTCATATCAGTCGTCGGTAAAATATATTTTAAGCATGGTTAAATTCTCATGCACTCCAACGTTGACAATCTTGTTATTTCCTTGTTAGATTAACTATGAATGGCAGTATGATTTAATTGTTACTACTTTTTTAGTTTTTTTATTTCATGAGTTATGGGTATTTGAAGGCACCCACATTGTTGCATTACTTGCAAATTCTCTGGTCATAAGTTTCAAAATGTATGATATGCAATTCTCATATATACAATTTGACAATATTTTGACGTACTCCCTGTCGTCTGATATGTAGATCATCGTTCAACGTACTGCACACTGTTGGAATTGGAATGAAGGCCGTGAGTCGTGAGTGGGGACGAGGGGTGGAGGGAGGGGGTCAATATATTTCATGAAAAATATATTAAATAATTTGTACAATATGAATATGGGACAAAATGATAAGCTCGTAACAGGTACCAAATAATACTGTGGCACTATCTCTTTAGTCTTTAATGACATTATTTTAGATGAGTGTATGTAGGTTTATTGTTGGATGACTATCATCACTAAATATTTATACTTTAAACTATTGTATATCTTTAATGGAAATAATAAATAAGTAATTGTTTTCATTATTAATTATATTTTTACACCGGCCTATATCAAGTTAAATTAAGACCGCTTTCATTAGCAATTATTTATATCTTACATCTTACGGCCCTTGACTTTATATATATAATACTTAATTTCATGAGAAAAATAAAAATAAATGACCGTTTTTATCAACAATCACATATTTATATTTATTATGAAACTCACATTCTCTCCCTACTCTCGTATATTAAATTAAATTATGTGACTACTGATAAAAATAGTCACTTACATCCCGCGATCCTAATTTTATTATACATTATAAATTATGGTGATGTACAACTTTATACGGAGATTTCGTACGAAAACATATCTGCTATCAATATACTCCCTCCGTTTTTGTTTGATAGACGTTTAAAAGAAAATTTAGCAGATCAAGAATTGCAATTAACGCCTTGAAAAGGAACTAACATTCGTATGTATTTCCAAATTTAGCCTTGCTTTACGGTGGAGTTCTACTTCATGTGCACCAAGCCGAAGAAAACTTTAGGGGTATTTTTATAAAATAAACAGACCTATACTCCGACGGCTGACATTTTGAAAAAAGACCAAACGACTAAAACGTCTCACATTAAAGAGGGAGGGAGTAACATCTATTATCACATAAGCTTAATGAAATAATAAATTGTGTAATATAATTTTCTCTAACTTGTGTTTTTCCAATAATTATCACCGTAAATATGTCAATTTTTTGGTAAAAGTTCTGCAACCTAAGATCCCCCGAATTCGCACCTTGACTATGTGTATCAAATAAATAACTAATCGATGAAATAAAGGGAACATGTGTTCTAATTTCTGGTGACTTTGGAATAAGAATGTTGTAGTAGTTCCATGTAATAAATAATACTCCGTATATACAAAAACACATACACTGACGGATTACAGATTAAGTAAATAATATACAAAAATATGTGCAATATCATGTTAAATAAATAATTTTAATGCAATATATAAGCCCTTTAAAATTGTATAATGATTATAATTTAATCAAACTGACATCGAACCTTACGTGTATCTTGAGCAATTTCAGTTACTGAAAAATGTATAGAGTTTGCATTATGTATTTGTTATAAATTTTATTAGAGTCATCAAAATTCAAATTACAATATACTCCCCCCCCCCCCCCCCCCCTCCTCTATTTAATTTTATTTAAGATGTATAAAGTTGCTTAAAATTTTCTTCGAATAATAATTGGGGCGGTTCGAAAAAGTAGCATAACGAAACGGAAAGGGAAGGCAACAGAATGAACACGCGGATGGACCGGAGTGGGGTCACGCTGTTCACGCGTGATGAATGGAGTGTGAAGCCACGTGTATCCAAAAATTGCATTACGCATGATATATATACATATGCCACAGCAATAAGAGCTCTACGCAGGTCTATAATGTACTACTACTCCGTACATAGTATAGTGGGACTATTTCTAAAGTTCAAATTTATAAAATTCGCCGGGTTCTGCTTCCGGACCTCACAAATCGCACCATTTAGGCCCCAATCTCTGGCCGGACACCTAATCGTTTGCGTTTAGTTAGATGAATTAAATGACGCATAAATAAAATAAGTGAACAAAAAGAATAATAAACGCATAAAATTGACAATATTTACAAAATTATAAAAAAAAAATATGTGAATAAGAAATAATAAATCCACTAAAATAATTTCATGATACACATTTTTTGACAGATTGATATGATACAATTAAATATGTTTATCGGTTTGGGTATTATGCAGGATATTGGAAAGCATGGAGCGAAGGACCTTTTAGTGATGGGAGGAGTGCCGTTACAAAACCGCTTGCATGTTAACCTAAAAATCATGTCTAGAGAATTGAAATTAGCTGAGGTTTTAAGAGGTATGACTTGATTCGTTGGGAATATAAAACGCACCGCTTATTTATTTTTAATTATTTTATATTTGCACATTTTACCTCTATTTTAAAATTAGTGATATATTTTAGTTTATATAAGAACTAGATTTATGAAATTTTATAATTTAAAATTGAAATGAAATATTTAAAATTTTAAAATTTTTTTGATGTGAAATGTCATAAAGTACACAACAAATATTTTTAAATATAAACTTTAATATATTAAAATTTATAAGATTTGTAATAATATTATATTAATAAAAATTTATATTTATAATTTTGGAACGAATAAAGCATCGTTAGCGTAAATCCTCACGTGAAGAACACATACAAAGGAGTATACTATCCATATTTTCTACAACTTTTTTATACCATTAAAAAATTCTTTTCACCTATTATAGCGGGGAGGGGGAGGGGTTTGAACCTTACTCTTTTGTCAGGGAAACATGATATATATGTGAATTGTCTTAACAATTTTCTTATCATCCATATTTTCTACATTGATATATGCTAATTCTCTAACAATTTTTGTTGTACGTATAATCTATTTGTCTTCGTGTGCGTTCGTTTGTTTGTTCTTTTTTTTTTTTTCCAGCTGGCCATGAAGCAGGCCGTTGTATACATATATTATACACACACATGGACCATAAGGCCATAAACCGAAGACGTATAAAGAAGTTTACATATATAACGTACGTATCTTCCGTGATTCATCGCATTGAGTAACGGAAAAATTCAAAAACATATTACATAACAATATGTTGCGAAGAGAGAATTTCTAAATGTTGTCAAAAAGATTTAATCTCTTTTATCTCTGATCTTTGAGTGCAAATTCTCTATTCTAATTGGTGTCTCATTTTATATTTCATCATTTTCTATAAATGACATGTAAATTTTTTTTAAAAAATTATATTAAAAGATTTAAAATTCTAAAATGATGTGACAATTTTAGAAGAAAACGGGACACCAGAGGAGACACAAAATGAGATAAAAAAAATTTAAATCCCAATCTTTTGTTTGATTAATTTATCCATTGATTGAAATATTTAACCGGTAAATTACTACCCCCGTTTCCAGCCTCCCTCTTCATAAGATACTTCCTATGCTCCAAAGATATCAGCCATTTTTGGCCGATTTAATTATTATTAACTTTAAGAATAAATGCATCATAAAATTTCAATCTTGTAATTAATTTGCTAAATTTTCTTCTGATTATAGTATTATGAGCTATATAATCTTAAATAACATTTGTTTTCAACACGATAAATTAAACCCTAATGATTAAACCACGACAATTGAATTGGTATGAGGAGTACTAATTTTACTTTTTATTACTCCGTAATTTCTATATGCTAAATTAAGATCAAGATGAAGATAATAGTTCCTTTGGCAAAATGTTAAATTGATTAATACTTCAAAATACTGCATTACTAAAACAATCAGAAAAAGAGCCAAAGATGAGTATATATTCAGCGGCCTGCTCGCATTTGCATATCTAAATTATTTATAGTGATAATAATTGTGCATCATGATCTAATTTATAATTGTCTTCAAAATGAAATTTTCTTATTTAGTATGAAGCTTTAAATAATTGTCCTCTGGCTCCATAAGCTACCAATTGAATAATAATTTATTATTATTGTAATTATTATTATTATGTTGTTGTTGCTGCTGTTGTTCTAATTCCAAGTTCAAAAGCCGATTCCGCTTCTACTCAGGTGTTTACGGAACAGCAACACCCGATTGGTATTCCAACTTCAAGTACAAGGTAGAATACTCTTTTTTTGTTATTGGTATTTAGTAAGATATGGTAAAATACTTTAGATATTATTAACCGCTTGAAAAATTGAGTACACAAAAGAAAGGTGAAATGAGTGACTTCCGCTAAAAGGTTTGTGTAGTTATTAATATTGTTATGAGTATACCACCTTTAATACAACATTAATGATACCAAGTAATGAATGAACATCATTAAATTACTGCAGTAACTTTTCAGAGTAAAAAACGGAAAGAGAATGCAATATTAACACAATTTACCCATAATACCAAGAATGCCATCAATCGGTTTCGTACGTTACCAAAGATTTTTTCAATTCGTTGCGGGACAATTTGGACATTTTAAGGAGGGGGTTATGAACCTCAAATCCTGCCCTTGCACAGGGACAGAATGAAGGAGTAGTTTGGCATATGCACAAAATTACAGAAGGCTTAAATAGTCATAATACAGTAGAGTGCAGTCTACAGTACTGGAAATTTGGAATTAAATAAGCAAAGGCAATCCCAATGTAAGTAAGTGGGAGTATAGCATCGAAATTAAGTACGTATGCGAATTCAAGTGGACCAAATTTTCGAACTTCGAACCTTAACCGCGGGCACGGTCTACTTGGGTAGTTGGGAATGTTTAATCGTCTTTTTTTTCTTTTTTTTTTTGGTTTTCAGAAAAAAGGTCAACCGTTAATTGATACTGCTTAATTTTTAAATAAACATAAAGAAAATGAAAGGGAAGAAATAGCCAGTACTATAATTATTCTCCCAACCGGTTCTTTTAATGTTTCCTTTCTTAATGAAAGTTATTCCCTGTTCACTTATTCTTAAGAAATATACTCCATACATTTTTTGGAGTTGTGGTTTGACTTTCTTCACGTAGTTTTAAGCGAATTTTTATATATGTTAAATATTTTATTTAATTTTTATTTTTTTATAAATAATCTTTATTTAAAATATTTTTGATTATTAATTTTTTAAAAATTAAATAAAAATTTTAACATGTGTAAAAATTCACATAAAACTACGTAAATAAAAGTCAAATGATAATTAAAAAAAAATTGAGGGAGTAATTAGCAATTCATCAAGAGATATTACCCCTTCTAGTATTTGTCAAAAGGCGGGAAATTAATAAATTTATTACTTCCTCTATTCTAAAATATATGATATTTGATTTTTTTTACTTATTTTTAGATAAAACTTAATATATGTAAAATATTTTATTTTTTTAAAATTAAAAATTGTAAACCAAATATATTTTAAGTGAAGACTAATATGATATAAACATTACAATTATATAAAATATTTAACATATATTAAATTTCATTTAAAGTTACGTAAAAAAATATAAAACGTCATGCATTTTTTAATGAAAATAGTATTTTATTGAATAAAGTTGACTAAAAAAATGAGAGAAAAGGAGATATATATAGAGCCTTACAAAAGTAATGTTCCATTGATATATTTTGAAATAAGTTGAGGGTCAAATTTAATATTTATTTTTGGCCATTGATAAAGTAAGGAATTATACTGTATTGTTAAAGAACTCTCTGTTTTTCTTTTTGTGAAATTATACACTTGACTCAAGTTAATATATGCGTACAAACAAATTTACAATAATCACCCACTAAAAATGGGAGAGATCATGTGTTAAATTCAATAATTTTGTAAGGTTTAATTGGAACATTAGTTTTGGGCATAAATTAATTATTAGTATCAACAATACAACTGATCAAAAGTTAATCATTCCTGTATCATTTTTCTAAACTGCTGCAATATCGATTAAGGTAATTGCTTTTTTCTGAAAAAAAGTCACACCTTGTGGTACTTGTATAACTGTATATATGGCTCTTTCGAAACATAACACAAATTATCTCTTTATCTCTGTTTCATAAAAAAAAAGAAGAAATATTTAGTTTTTTAATAAATATTAATTTTATATTACTAAAAAATTATTCTCAAATATTTTAAAATTGAGCACACAAAAGGAAAATATGAAAAATAATATAAATATTACTTGTTTTTTGAACAAATTTTATTTTAAAATGTTGTCTTTTTTTTTTTTTTTTAGAGAACGCACCGAGTATGAAATTTTATTAAAACTGTAATTATTACTATTATCTCTGTATATTACACACAATCGTCGTTGGCGTCTAGAATCTTTAATCATAGTAATAATTATCAGTCAGGTGTAGATTTGAAAGGAAGCACCTGAGTATATCCGAGTATTTTTTACAAATATTATTTGATAATTACAAGAATCTGAGTACTGTATATATTAGGGATAGATGTTGGGACTAACCCAATAGTTTCCTATAATTGGAATGCATATGCTTAATTGCCATTTTAAGCACTAAATGCATGTGGTCCAGGAATTCATGATACAGGTAATCACAATATATAAGGCTCTTTTTTTTTCTCTTTTTTTTTTATGCTAATAAGCATAAACTTACAAAGCGTTCGCAACATTATAAGGCCTTTTCTTTAGTACCAGATCAACAAAAGGGGGAGAGAGATGGAACACTAATTAACCATTAGTAGTAATATGTGTTAAAAAAATATGCGTCCTAAATTTCAAACGCCATCTTATGTATAATTTTTAATATTAATATCTATAAATGCTTGGAAATTAAATATTACATTATTCATATATGTAAAACTATACAATAATTGTATAAAAAAAGAATATGAAGACGGATTGAACATAAATATATTTGAAAATTATACATAAAGTATATTATAGCCTGCAGTAAAGAAGAGATAGGAGGGACCAAATAATTTCAGAAAGAATTTAAAAGAGATAAATTGAGTGAACACAAATGGGGTAAAATCACTTTCTTGGATCCTGCGATAGAGATATCAGATATAGTATATGTTACCACCACTGCCCGGATTGAATTATCAAAATGATGGACAAAGTTAAAGGAAACTAGGAATGATGAAAAAGTAGACGAGGGGAAAAAGAAAAGGTTGAAAAAGAAAATCCTCCAAGAAAACACAAAAAGTCTGATAGTTTGCGAGCAGACAAAGCTATATATGAAAATAAATAAATTAAGATTCATGATAAGGGAAGGAGTAACACTCTTTTATTTTCTTTTTCTTTTTCACATTTACTAGTTTTCTATTATCATTAATATGAGGTTGGTGAAAGAAACTGCATAAAAGAAGGGCCATTTTAAATTACTAGATGTAGAAGAAGAAGAAACTGTTAGCCGTTACTTTTCTCAGCTCCTCTTTATTTATATATGAAAATAAATTTCTTTTCTCAGCTCCTCTTTATTTCTCTGTTTGTCATTCGACTTCTTTCAGCTTTTACTTTTGTACATTTTGTTTTGTTTTGTATTTTCTTTTTGCCTCTAAAAATATTTTCTTGACCCCTCTCTGTCTCTCTCAAGTCAGATTTCTCTATTCTCATTCTCATTTTTATTTTATATTTTTGTTTTTTCCAACTTAAAAAAATACTACATATTTCTTGACCCCAATATACCTATACTCAACTCGCAACAAACAAAATAAAGGAAGGAAAAATCCACTGACGAGAAAACTAATCATCATGAAACAAACACCACCACTACCACCACCAATCTCTGCACCAGCCAGCACTCCACAAAAGCAATCCCAACCATCATAATCGTCGTCGTCGTCATCATCATCAAATCCAAACCCTCCATTTCTATTCTCCCTCCTTAAATTTAACTCCATCTCTTGGATCCTTCTTATTTACAACCCCCCTCATTCTTCTCGCCAAACTCCAAAATTTCAAAAAAACCATGAAACCCCTTTTCTTCTTCTTCTTTTTCAGTCTCTCCTCCTTGTTCATCCTCTCATCCTCCGCCGCCGCAACTCTTCCTCTGCAACTCCTCTCCCTTCTCTCTATCAAATCTTCAATCAAAGACCCCAAAAACACACTCCTTGATTGGTCTCCTTCTTCCTCATCAACCCAACCCATTTGGTGTTCTTGGTCCGGCATTAAATGTGATGACGATCACAAGCCCAATCGAATCACTTCCATTGATCTCTCGAACCGCAATCTCTCCGGCACCATTCCCTCCAATATTCGTCATTTGTCTCACCTTCGTTACTTGAATATCAGCGCCAATTTCTTCGAGGGACCACTTCAACCGGCCATTTTTGAATTAGCCTCTCTCACAGTCCTCGACATTAGTCACAATTATTTCAACTCCACATTCCCTCCGGCTGTTTCAAAGCTTCAATTTCTCTCCGTTTTGAATGCTTACAGTAACAGTTTTGAGGGCCCTTTGCCTGAAAATATAACTCACCTTCAGTTTCTCGAGCAATTCAACCTTGGCGGCAGCTACTTTTCCGGCGGAATTCCTGCAAGTTATGGCAGTTTCCCCCACCTTAAATCTCTAGATCTCGCCGGAAACTTACTCTCCGGTGAAATTCCGGCCGAATTGGGTTACTTGAAGCAGATAGAGCGGGTTGAAATTGGTTACAACAATTTGAGCGGCGAACTCCCCGCACAACTTTCTCTTTTATCAACTCTGAACTATCTCGACATCTCGTCTACAAATATTTCAGGCCAAATCCCAAGTGAGTTTGGTAACTTGACGAAGCTCGAAACTCTTCTACTCTTCAGGAATCACATTTCAGGAACAATCCCGTCGAGTTTTGGCCAACTGGTTTCGCTCAAAGTTCTCGATTTATCATTCAATCACTTAAATGGCACCATTCCCATTGAAATCTCATTTCTGAAGGAGCTAATCACATTGAACTTGATGACCAACGAGTTAACCGGAGAAGTACCCACCGGCATAGCGGAGCTTCCCAACCTCGAATCCATCTCTCTTTGGAACAATTCCCTCACCGGAATCTTACCGCAGAAGCTTGGCTCAAACGGAATGTTGCAGAAGCTGGACGTCTCTTCGAATTCGCTGTCGGGTCCATTACCTCCAAATCTTTGTCTCGGGAACAAACTTGTAAAACTCATTCTCTTTTCCAACAAATTTTCTGGTCCATTACCTCCATCTTTAGTAAATTGTACCACATTAAGTAGGTTCCGTATCCATGACAACAATCTCAATGGCTCATTGCCTTATGGTTTTGGGCTTTCCCCGAATTTGACTTATATGGAGATGAGTAAAAACAACTTCAGCGGCTCAATACCTAGAGATTTGGCCAATGCCGCCAAGCTAGAGTTCTTAGACATTTCCAACAATTCATTCAATGCTGAATTGCCTGATAACATTTGGAGCACGCCAAACTTGCAGGAATTCATGGCTAGTTACTCGAATCTCATTGGCAAGATTCCCGAATTCATTGGATGTCGAAGCTTGTACAAGATTGAGCTTGAAGGGAATTCATTCAGTGGTAACATTCCATGGGATATTGATCACTGCGAGAAGCTCATTTCCTTAAATTTTCGTCGAAATTCACTGACGGGAATTATTCCATGGGAGATCTCCACTCTTCCTTCCATTACCTATATCGATTTGTCGCATAATTTTCTGACGGGAACGATTCCTTCTAATTTTGACAACTGTAGTACTTTGGAGAGCTTCAATGTGTCTTACAATCAGCTCACCGGACCAGTTCCGTCATCCGGTACTATATTTTCAAGCTTTCATCCGTCGTCGTTTATCGGTAACGAGGGTCTCTGCGGTGGAGTACTCAAAAATCCGTGCCGGACAAGTGATCCTACTCCGAGAGACGTAGATGTCCGGCACAAGCAGACGAAGAAAACAGCTGGAGCAATCGTGTGGATCATGGCGGCGGCATTCGGAGTCGGACTGTTTATCTTAATTGCCGGAAGCCGGTGTTTCCACGCGAGGTATCAACGGCGATTTTCGTCGGCTGACAGGGAAATTGGGCCGTGGAAATTAACCGCTTTCCAGCGTTTGAATTTCACGGCGGATGATGTGTTGGATTCATTATCGATGACAGATAAGATACTAGGAATGGGGTCCACGGGGACTGTGTACAAGGCTGAGGTGCCAGGTGGCGAGATCATAGCGGTGAAGAAGCTGTGGGGCAAGCATAAGGAAACAATCAGACGACGGAGAGGGGTGCTGGCGGAGGTGGATGTGTTGGGAAACGTGAGACACCGGAACATAGTGAGACTGCTAGGATGCTGCAGCAACAGCGAGAGTACGATGCTGTTGTACGAGTACATGCCTAATGGAAGCTTGGACGACTTGTTGCATGGCAAGAACAAAGGTGACAATTTGGTTGCGGATTGGCTCACCCGGTACAAGATAGCAATGGGAGTAGCACAAGGGATTTGCTATCTTCACCATGACTGCGACCCCGTGATTGTGCACCGTGATCTCAAGCCCAGTAACATATTATTGGACGGTCAGATGGAGGCCAGAGTGGCAGACTTTGGAGTGGCCAAGCTGATCCAGTGCGACGAGTCCATGTCTGTTATTGCTGGGTCCTATGGCTACATTGCGCCAGGTACTGAACTTAATTTTGCTCCTCCTATTACTGTTCAGCTTACAATACCGCGCCGCGCCGCGCCGATAGCGTGCGCACTTTTGTCGTACTATTATTAAAATATATTAATTTGAACAAGTGGATATAATCCGTTTTGCTGGGTGACGAAAAGCATGGGAATATATAGTACGCAAAGTCACTGTTTAGTTCACGTTACTAACCCAGGATTGCATTTTTGTTTGTTTTCTAGATAGAACAGTAGGTTGTACACAGTACACAATCGAAAAAAAAGCTTCGTATTTTATGAAATCAGGTACAACATCTAATAAAATCATTGGTCGTGAAATATTGCTACACAAAATCTCAATAATTTGATGCTCTTTCTTTTTCTTTTTTTGCGACAAATTAATTTCTACTTAAGCCTATATATGAGCGCCTCTGATCTATAAATATGTGATAATGACCAAATAAAATTTTTAAATAGTGATTGTAATTAAACTTTTGTGTGGGGAAAAAAGGGTTGAAATTGAGGGTGCGTCACATTGGCCGAAGTGAGTATTGCAATGGTGGTGCGGTGCACCACCCACTTCAAGCTCCTTTTGTTAAATTTATTTTTTCCGGTTAGAGGCAGTGACATGCTATATTTTGTTTGTAGAGCATACTATCATGCGTGGTGCACCCTTTTTCCCTTTTATCATATCTTGCGTCCCCACTATTGATCTTAAATCCCTTTTGTTCTAACCAGCCTCATACTTCGGTTTTTAAAGTCAAGGACCACTATAAAATTTCAAGACATTTGAAAAACACATACGACTAGTTTTTAAATACTACGTACTGTATGTAAATGCTTTTTTATATTTAAACTGTTAAAGCTATGGTACGTACCATATTTTTGTGACAGTGAGTAATTGACGGTTTGTTTGGTTTTGCAGAATATGCATACACTTTACAAGTAGATGAGAAGAGTGACATATACAGCTTTGGGGTGGTTCTTATGGAGATTTTAAGCGGAAAAAGATCGGTCGAAGCGGAATTTGGTGACGGCAATAGCATTGTAGATTGGATGAGATCCAAGATTAAAACAAAAGAGGGACTTAGAGATGTGCTTGATAAAAATGCAGGTGCATCTTGTGCCTCTGTTAGAGAGGAAATGATGTTGTTACTGAGGGTTGCGTTGCTTTGCACTAGCCGGAATCCGGCTGATCGGCCGTCCATGAGGGACGTCGTGTCCATGTTAGTAGAAGCCAAGCCCAAGAGAAAATCACCGGAAATTGGTGATGTTGGTGGCTGTGACAAGCTAGTTGTTGATTGTGATGCCCAAAAGTCTACCTTAGAATGTTAGTATGTTTGGTATATTATATTTGGTCTTTTTTTTTTCCCCCCTTTCTTTATTTCGATTTTAATTTTGAAATTGTGGGGATTGGTATAGGAGGAGTACATTGCTTTTCATTGTCAATGGAATTTTCAGGTGCTGTTATACTATTCCTGTTATAGTATGAGTACTATTTAATCTATGATTGTAACTAACCTTTGATGTGTAAGATTTTTATGTGGGTCTTAGCGATTGATTGACCTCTAATACAAAAACATAATCATAACAATAGAATAAATTAATTCATGAATTAACTTTTATAAAGTAAGAACAAGGTAAATGAAATATTTTACATGTAATGAAGTGAAAAGTATAATCTTAACAAGAAGATTGACTGTTAAAATATCCATCTTTTAATCTTCTCATTAAACAAGTACACTGTTTACCCTCAAAGTTCATTCACATCACCTTGCCAGTAACTTGTTTCATGATAATGGAAACTTCAATGAACATATGAATTTCTTTCAAAGGAAAAAAAAGAAAAGAAAATGGATATGCAAATGAGTTGAATTCTTAAACTTTTCTCCTCTGCCTATTCGTTGAATTCTCCTTGAGTTGAATGAGTTGAATTCTTAAACTTTTCTCCTCTGCCTGTTTGTTTTCAGGAAAAAAAAAGTTGTTAGGAAACTCAAAACACTCATAAGCTAGGCAATACGACTATTCTAATTAATGGGCCATTTAATTGTTTTTATATACTACATCTTACAACAGTACTATGCAAATCTTGATACTTCTTTGAGCAATATGTCAAGAAGATTGGTATTGTTATTTAATTTGTTTATTTATTTTTCTTGGAACTGAGGATGAATGAAAGAAATTTGTTACTTAAAAGAAAATCTCACCTTTAATGATGTAATCAGTGCCACACACTTTTGTAGTTCCTCCATATACTCCTTATTTTGTTTCACTATAATTACAAGCTCCGTCATTAGATAACATGTCCTCTCAACCTGGACAAATGAAAAGTTAAATTGCAAAATATTTATATTCTCGTCATCTTGGTATACAGGGGATTTTCGAGTAATTTAGGCATAAAGGGTTACAGTATTTCCTCAATTTGAGACTTTAATTGAGGTGGCAAATGAAAAAATAATTGTACCTCATAATCAAATTTCGTGACCGTTTCTTCAATACGGTCCATTGCTACTGTGGCTGTTTCCAAGGCTTCTTTGACAGGCAACAGATCTCCCTATGCAAAAATAATTTACCTTATAATCAAATACCTCATTCAATTCAAAATTAGAGATACATATTCTTTTTTTGATTGTTTTAAAATTAGAGATACATTTATATTTTTGAATTATAAAAAATAATGAAGTTTCTTAAATACCATTCAACAATTCCATTATGTCAATTAACTCTACTACGTCTCCCACTATTATTAAACAACATGATAATAGGGATATATTTGGAACATAAAAATTATCTTTAAAAACCGTTGTTTTATAAACATATATCTAATTTTGGAACGGAGAGAGTAGTTTTTATGTTTTCTATGTAATTATTATACGTAATTATATATCTACACATGCATTATATATGTAATATGTGTGTATATATACACTAGCAAATTAAAATAATGCAGGTTGCTAATTAGAATACCTTAGCATCATCAGCTAAAGGGACCCTAATTGACATTGCCGATAGTTTTCTAATCACCCGACCAACAGCTTCGGAATTTTTGGTTTCCATTTTAGCCCATTCTTTAAGAAAACAATCTTGAGAGCAGAGTAATTGATATAGTTTGACTGTTTGCTTCAATCTTTGCGCATGACTTCGCTTCTCTAAGATTGAGTTCCTCTTTGTTAAGATTCTTAGCCAAACATTGAACAACTTCTTCTGCCAATAAGTAATTAAACAAATAAGTACCTAAAGCTTAACCATGCATATAAGCATATATTCAATGACTTATTTAATTTTGAAACAAAATAGTACTAGTAAATTATTAATTATTTACCTCAGCAATTATCTTGACATTAGACATGGCAGCTTCAGCTCGGGCATTTCCATACCTCCATTGCAACAGATTATTATGCAGTACTCGAAATTGTCGATACTCCACTTGTTGAATGGATGCGACTTTCTTATTCCGAAAGTATTTTAGAATCCCACCAAAGCTAGAAGAATTAGAAGTACTTGGACATGACATCGGAGACGCCGGAGAGAAAGGCGATACTCGAGCGGGTGATAATGCCCATGCCGACGGAGATGTAGGCGTTAACCTTGCACTTCTTTTCTGCACATTGCCATTATTATGTTGCAAAAAAGGGACTAATTTACCATCATTGTTTTTGTCTTCTGTTGTTACTCTTTTTTGGGAGGTGGGAGTTGTCAATGCCGAGGAACTGATAGAATGATCTCTGCCGCCTGCTCTTGATCTTGATTTTGTAGTTGATGTAGAGCGGTGGACTGGTGTCAATGTAGAGTGTTTCGGCAGAGATGTGGCAGCTGATGCACTTCCGCTTTTGCTACGCGTTAGGCGTGGCGAGCGGGCGCTTCCACCAACTGGACGATGCCTACGGGACTCCATGTCTCCTAAATTCGTAATAGTTTGGAGGATATGTATACTGAGCGAGAGGGTAATAATATATAATTAAAAATAAGAGATACATTCTTTTTAATGTAGTATTATTTGTAAATTTATCAAAATTTCTAATCATAAAGATTCATTTTAAGAGCATTTTCTTTATACTTGATGACATTTTATTTTACAGTTATTACAAATAAAGAAATTTATATTAATTTTAAATTATAAGATTTTAAAAAATATTGTGATTACTGATATATAAGTGGATGTTGAGAACCTTACTTGTGTGCCCACTGTGAGGAGTTGGAGAGCACGTTAAGGGGGGGAAGCCAAAGGCTCAACTAAAAAGACTTTGTATATAATTAGGATATTGTTTGTTATATGGAGTACTTATTTATTGGTCAAAATAACGTGCATGCATTTCAATCAATTGGTCAGCTGAATGACATTATAAAAAATTGAAGCATACGCGTCCATAATCCAATGTCCTAATTTTAATTGGATTTTTTTTAAAAAGAAAATACTCAAGTACGGTCAAATTTGTCATAAAGAACACTTGCAGCATAAGGGAATGAAACAGGCATCACACCAATGGTTATGAAAAACTAACTCAAAATTAAACCCATCAAAAAGCACATAAAGTATAAAACTCATCAAAATTAAACTCAACTATTTTATTATTATTATGAAGGCTCGTCCAAAAATAAAACTTTGATTAGTTGCAACAATATATAGTAACTTCAACGTGCCATTCCATAGCAAAACTCGTATAAAATCAAACGAGTTTAGGAATATTGTTGCCGGAAATATCATTATTGAATTATATTCTACAAACCAAGTAGGAAGAAGAAGAAAAAACTCTTATACATCTCCAATGGCATATAATTTCAAACTTCGTAAGTGTTATATTTTTCTCTACCTTATTAATTGGCACTCTTCCATTTCCAAATAATAAAGAAAAAAGAAAAAAAAAGGGATGAGTTTCACAACTTTATTATAAGATATAAGAATTTTAAGTTCCTCTATATAAGTTCATTGCAAGTATTTAAATATTTAATAGAAAATTGTTTTTCCCCTTTAAGACGCAACATTTCTCATTTTTGTATGATTTTTTACTTGATAAATGTATTGAAGTAAAATTTAAAAAACCATAACGGAGTTTATTTACTCTTTAGACATATTTTAAAATTCAAGTCAAATTAAAAATCTTGTAAAATTCACCTAAAAGACTAATACTTCATGCATCGCATTAAACATGAAATCTGTTTATTTCATCAATTCTTGGCAACATATTAATTCAATCATTTAAGGTTAAAGCTAAATAAATAAACTTATTATATATCAAATCAGGAACTAAAATAAAATTCACTCGAAAAAACTAATACTCGTTAATCCTATGCGACATGTTAAAGGTAAAATCCATCTACTGGTCAATCGTATGGGACCGGTTATGCTAATACAAATTGAAATATGATCTAATTATTTGAGGTGGTTTTCTCTCTGATAAGATTTTAGATTTCATTTTTTAAAAATTAAAATAGAGATATTAGTTAACTTCTCGTTACTATACCGAGTAGTAAAGATGGGAGCTTGAGAAGCAAGTACTCTGATCGAACGGATGGAATGAATTTGATCCACTGTCCATCATGACCTACCTGATATGCTCGTATGCTCGTCAATCGTACGCAACAATTTCGCTTTTCCGTCATAACTTCGAAATCCCCAATTCCAACTCAACACGTTAATCCAACGGCTAATTTTCCGCATAAAATTATAAATAGGAGGCTAAGGAGCACAATCAAGCCAAAGAAGCGAGTACACCGATCGAACGGATGGGATGGAACACCATCAATTTGATAGAGGGCCCACCATGACTTTCTAACTTGTACGCTTGTCAATCGTACGCAAGAAATTCTATTTCCCGCCATTACTTGGAAACCCCAATTCCCAAGTGGAGGAAGTAAAGAGATTGCCCTAACCTAACCAGAGATATTCCATTAATCTCTCCAAGCTCGTTCCAATTGCGGCAGTTTTTTCATATTACAATTCTCAATTGTGTCTCGCAAGAGTCATCAATGGTCGATTGTAGGGTTTTTACAGGATTCACCGGAGGTCACCGATCACACGCCGGAGTAGTGTCCAAAATCCGGTTGGAGAACTTCATGTGTCACAGTAACTTAGAAGTTGAACTCGGCGATTATGTTAATTTCGTCACCGGACAGAATGGAAGTAAGTCTCTGTTCAATTCATTACGATGTTGTAATTAATTCGGTTCAGTATTTATCTTTGAGCTTTTCGTTTCGGAATGGAGGGGTATGCTGTTTTGGTTTTACTTTCTGTTGGGTTTTGATGTATGCAGGTGGAAAGAGTGCGATACTCACTGCGTTATGTGTTGCATTCGGATGCCGTGCTAAAGGAACACAAAGGGCTGCAACTCTCAAGGATTTTATAAAGACTGGTTGTGGGTAATGTTAGATTTGAATATATTTCACTGTTCATACATGAGATATGTTTCCATGTTGTTTTTTCTTTTTGGTGGTGGTTGATTTTTTCTCTGTATTTGCTTATAGCTATGCACTTGTCCACGTGGAAATAAAAAATCAAGGGGAGGATGCTTTTAAGCCAGAAACATATGGAGATATGATTATCATCGAACGCAGGATTGCTGAATCATCCAATTCCACCGTTTTAAAGGATCATCAAGGTTTTTGATACATCATTCTTTGTATTGTTGTCTTTGGCCCTTAGATATTTTCGTGATCTTTTACTCAAGATAAGACTATTAAGTGAAGAAGTTTGTCTCACGAGAGGTATAACATCCTATATTTCCACTTTCAGAATTTACAGTTTCTTGAATACACTTTGTGGGTTCTTTCTTAAAGAATTTGGCGGGGTGGGGAGGAGAAATTTTCAGTTACCTTGTTTCTGGTTTTTCTCATCAGCCATCACAAATGTCTATACTTATTGCAATTTTTTGGTAATCTTTCAAAATATTCTATTTATTTATTGCGTATTATTTGAGGTGCAGTAATTTCATTATAGATACTTAACCTTTGGAAGCTTTGTTATTTTATATTGCACACTTGTGACCCGTGAGATGTTCATTTCATTGCAGTGAATCATGAAATATTTGCTAGATATGTCGGGACACTTGCCCTATCTCTTTTCTCAGTGAATGACCTTGTGTTTTCACATCTCACCTCATTCTTTGTTTGTGGAATTCCTTCCTTGGTTATGTAGGTGTTTACAATAGAATCACCTAAAAAAGAACTTTAAATGAAGCGACTAACAATTTAAACGGTATATTTCCACCTTAGAAACGGCAGTACTTACTCCTGACCATAATCCTTCCCAAGGAAGCACAATGTCACCAAACTGATCCGAGATGAGATGCTCCGGAAGTGAGACTGTTAAATTGCTTTATTATTTGCAAAATATTTGTTGTATTCCATGACTTCTGTTCAGGTGTGTTATTTGACTGCTTGTACTTTGTTTTACATCAGCCCCTCTTTTAATTGTTATAACCATTCTGTTGACATGCATAAGAGCACCCTTTTTTTATGTGGGTGATAGTCACACTTCTGAGGCTTCTTCTTGTTGTTGTGTTTTTTTTTTCCTTTTCTTCCCTCCTTTTTTTCTCACTTCTCAGCTGATCAACAGGAAAGAGGGTAGCCAGTCGGAAAGAAGACCTTAATGATATTGTAGAACATTTCAATGTGAGCATTTGCCCATTCATATGATATATCATCTTTTGTTTTATGTTCCTGTAATATTTTCCTTAGTTATCTGCAATAATGGGTTTCTCTCATTGAAAACAAATAGTTCTCTGATACGTCATGTAGTCATGTTTATCGATATTCTGATATTATATGGATCTACCATCTGATGTCATATTATCTGATATTATATGCAGATTGATGTTGAAAATCCATGTGTGATAATGAGTCAAGATAAAAGTAGAGAATTTTTGCATTCAGGAAATGCCAAGGATAAATTCAAGGTAAGATGTAGAAATTAGTCAGGAGTCAAGGCTACATGTTGTCAATGCATATCTTTACTTTATTTATTTAGGTAAAACATGTTTTATGGAAAGTCTATGCCATATTTGGTCTTCTAGATTCTTACTTAGAGAATAGTATCTTCATAGATTGCTTTTTTTTTTTTGGTTTATTGATGTATATATGTATAAGCACATAGTGACTAAGGTATAACAGTTACTATTTGGGATGCTATATTGACATGAGAACACTCAGTTTTTCTTCAAGGCAACACTGCTTCATCATGTGGATGATCTACTGAGGAGTATTGAGAAACAGCTAAATGGTGCAAATGAGCTGGTTGAGGATATGGAAAATTCAATAAGACCGATACAGAACGAACTTAATGAGTTGCAATTAAAGATTAAAAGTGCCGAACAAATTGAAGAATTATCCCAACAGGTGCAGCTTTTAAAAAAGAAACTTGCATGGGCTCATGTATATGATGTAGACAATCAACTCCAGCAAGAAAGTGCGAGGATCAAAAAGCTTAAAGATCGGATACCTTACTGCCAGGGCCTAATTAATCGACAGCTTGTAAGTAAGGAAGTCCTACAAATATCACATTACGATCTTGATATATTATTCAGGTTTATATATATAGTCTATCGGTAGTTTTTATTTATTTGCACATTTTTATAAAATATTTTCTTTTTGGTGCATATTATCTAGTGCCTCTAGGGTTTGAGATATATGTCTCTGGTTGTCACTAGATGAAAGAGCATGACATTTTCTTTTTGATATTTCGGATAAATAGTAGGAGTAAGAGATTGGAGACTAATAAAGAAATATATCTGTGATTGTTACAAGATCAAAGAGCATGATATTTTCTGTTTCATATTTTGAATATATAGTATGAATAAGAGATCGGAGACAATTAAAGAACCTGAACACCCCTAATCCCCTCCAAACTGCACATAACGGTGAAACATACGAACTTCTTCCTACTATTGCTAACATCAATCTCCCATATCTGGGAACTGAAGTGAAGCAAATGAGATGCTCCACACTTCCATAATAAGTTTAAAGAATGACAAAACGTTTTTGAAGACGCTGGTGTTCCACATTCTGAGAGACCAACATGGTACGAGATCATGCACTCTGTTATCTGCCCACCTCCTAAAACAGCACATCAATTATATTTTATCATTATTATTTTTGGGTACAAATGACATTAATCTAAATTAAAAGTATATACAGTGTCAAAACCTCAAGCAATGCACTTCAATGTCCTCTACCTGCAGCCTGTTATATCTTTATTATATATATATCTGTTTAGTCTAATAGATGCTTGTAACATAAATGTTTTCCCTCCAAGACGGTAAAGAAGTTAGTCTAATATCCACAAAGTTATAAATACACTTGCTATTAGAAGAATTAAGCAAAAGGGGAATACGTGTCGATTATATGCTCTATCAGGATGATGAGGCAGTACCTAATTTGACAGGCCAGGATGGAAGAATTGAAGGATCGCCTAGCCAAGAAAAAAGCTCAAATCGCTTGTGTGATGGACAAGACATCGGAAGTGAGAAAGATGAAGGATGCACTAGAACATAGCCTATCGCTGGTATTTATGAAATTGAACTCTTTTCACTTTGTTTGGGTAATGTATATGTACACACTCAGTTATACACATAGAGATTTATATACGTGCTTATTATATAAACACAGTCACACATACTGACATACACTGTAGATATATATATATATATAACCACGTGACACGTGGAGCTTTAAATGAAGTGGGCTGTACAGCGTCGACAAGGGCCAGTATGACCCGGATGAACTGGCATGGGCGTTTTGTTAAGTAACCGTGGTCGGTGCGCGTAGCATTGCTGTGGCTTGTAACCAAAGGAGAAGCCAGCACGTGTCCTTCTCTATCCATCACACGATCTTTCTATCTCTAAAAGCCTTCCGTTTGATGAAATGCCTATAAAAGTAAATAAATGTCGATCAACAAAAATCACTTCCCACTCCTAGCAAGCAGTTACTTACTCCTACAACTAAAACTGTACTTTGGTTCTTTGTTTCTTCTTCCTTTCGATCAAGTTCTGTTTTAGAGCGGGCGTAAATCCCGAGGAGAGAGATTAATTAAGAGAGAGAAGATGAGAGAAGGAACAGCTACCTGCATAGACATAATCTTGGCCATCATCCTCCCTCCCCTTGGTGTCTTTCTCAAGTTCGGCTGCCATGTAATACATAAATCATTCTCTTGAATTTTTATTTTACTTTTTGTTGTATATTTTATAGCGTTCACTTTGTTTGGGTAATGTATATGTACACACTCAGTTATACACATAGAGATTTATATATGTGCTCATTGACATGTACATATATATATATATATACATATATATAATGTATGTATGTATATGTGTAAAATTATAAATTATGTATCTATGCACAGACATGTACATGCACTATATGCATATTATAATAGATGCCGTCATAATCATATATTTAATCATGTTGTTGTTGGCTATAAATCTTATTTTCTCTTCACCATCGCACAGTGCACATACTGACATACACTTGTAGAGATTTATATATATTGTCATTGTCATACACACCGTCACACACACACACATAGAGATTTATATATGTGCTCATTGACATGTACATACATATATGTAACGTATGTATGTATATATATGTGTAAAAGTATAAATTATGTATCTATGCACAGACATGGGCATGCACTATATGCATATTATTATAGATGCTGTCATAATCATACATTTAATCACGTTGTTGGCTATAAATTTTATTTTCTCCACCTTTTTCTCACAATTTAATGCAGTGAGCTTTACAAGAACGGCACAATTCCGTTAGCTCGCTCCTCACCTTATGCAATTAATCAAATGAATTGAGCCAGAAATTAAATATATATAAAATTTAACAGATGAGCTGAGTTTGAAAATAGAAAAGCTCTTAATGCAGAGATCCTTCACTCTGCAAAAAATGTATACAATGCCATTCGTATTGTCCATTTCTAGCTTAATTTTGGTATGATTGTGCATACTTCCTGAATAATATATTTGTGCTTATAATTATGATTAATATAATTTATCTCATGCGCTATGCATTCAATCGGGGTTTCCTTTGAGTGGTAAGGTGATCTGTATTTTAGGTTGCAACACCATACCACTACTTTAAGTTAACATCGTACGTAAGCAAAATTTCTCTTTTAGGCTACAACAGAGAGGTTGGAGCTAGAGGAAGAATGCGGACGCAGAATAAATGAGATCCAGAAGATGATGAAGAGGAGGAAGGCGTTTGAGCAACAAATTCATGATATAAATGAGCAAGATGTTAAACATACACAGGTCTGCAATATCTTTAGAAGTTTTATATCATGTGCTTGTTATCTCCTCTAAGTCCTCTTAAAATGATAATTTGCATAGTTTCAGTTTTGCTTACTTGCTTAGGGTTTTTATTTGTTTAAAAAGAAAAAGAAACAATAGTGTTTGAGACCTGCTTGCAGGTTATTGTAACTCAGTTACATGTTTTATATGGTGGAAACCTGCAAAAGCTCAATGTTCCTAGCAAAGAAGCATGAGCAGAATGATTTTTTTTAAAACAACTCTGCTTAGTACATAACCACACACACCTTATCAACAAACAAATCACATTCACATTTCAGTTTCAATTTCAAAGTGAATGGACTTAACTCAGAGCCATTGATGGTGCAAATTTTTAGGTGCACTTACAAATTCTCTTTCATATATGTACACTATTTTGCACTTAAGATATGAACTATTGCTTAACGATTTATTTAAAGAATTAGTTTAATGTATGATTATATGCTGCTTGGTGGATTATGAACTTGGTTGCCTGCCATAATACTGTTTAACTTGGAATGGCCTTTCTTTGCCTTTCTTGTGTTTAAGACAACTTCAGTAGTTAAGCTTGGACACTATGAACATAAGTTCTTTGTTAGTGCATTAGAGATGATACACTCCTAACAATCATGGCTGGAACAAGCATAAATGCATAATGCTCATTTGTTGTTTCAAGTGGTAAAACTAGAGGTATCTGTTTGTCTGATCTTTGTAGAAATGGGAGGGATGCTCTTATGTAAGTGTTCCTATTTTGGATACACTTGTTGCAGGCAGTTGGTACCTGGTCTTTCTATGCATGTATTATGTCCTTAAATTTTTATCTAATAAAATTTCCTATGTTATTCATCAAGTGAATACAAGTAATTTTCTTTCAAAAAACAGAAGGCTGAACCCATTACACATGATGCATGATATCAAATAGACAGGTCATAAGAATATGTTTGTTCAACCTCAGGCCCTTTATAACTGAAGACTTATGAAGTGATAAGAAGGACCAGATGTCCTCTTAGAAGATAGATCATAGGGACAAAACTGCAAAACCAATAACCAAGGGTCAAAAGTAGCAGTACCGAAACACCCAAATTCTTGATGCAGTATTAGGTAGCACTATCGGTTGATACACAACAAACTGTAGAATGCTTAAGAACATTTATTTTGAAAATCGATATGATTCCAATGTTTTCATTTTATACATAATTACCTATTTCAGAAACATAGGTATTGGTCTTGTCAAAGTTTTGTTGACTCAGAGTTTCAGACTTATATTGTCTTTTTATATATTCGGTGCATCAACAGATCTGCATGTGATCTTACTTGTCCTGTATTTTCTATAAGTAACATGGGCAATAGTTGGTTATTATTATGAATAAGTTATGCAATTCTCCTTTGTGTTCTTGATGTTGGCTTGCCGTTAATAATCTAGCATCCTAGCTCATGAAGATACAAGTTGTTATTGTAGAACATCAGTTTTTCTCTTTGTGCCTTTCTTCTTTTGGAATGTTTTAGGCAGAAGAATATGAGATGCAAGAAAATCTAAAGGAACTCCAAATTGAGGTTGAGAAAGCTACTTTGCAGTTCGAAAGGTTGATATTATTGTTATCTTCATTAGTTTTGTTATTACCATCACTATTACTATATTCATACTATTATTATTCTAATATTAATTATTACGCTTAGTGTTATTCTTGTAGTTGTTCATATATTCCATTTCTGGTATTCATTATCACTCAAACAAAGGTTTTACAAGACACTATTTTTTAATTTCAAGTTTATTATCCTATCAAAGTGTTATTTTTGTTTCAGATTAAAGAATAATGAGGATGCTTTATCTGATTGCTTAGCGAAGGCAGAGGATGATATTAGAAAAATGGTGTCTGAGGTGTGGGGCCTTTCAAAGTTCATACTGTCTGAGGCTTGCATGCATGTATGTGTTACCTACAAAATTTCCAGTTCAAACTTAAAAGCTTAAGTAGTTTGTTAATTTCTTTTAGATTGAAGATATCTTGAAAAAGGATCAACAAATTCGTTCTCACATCTGTGATCTGCATCAGCACCAAACAAATAAGGTTTGGATTATTCTACTGTTTATCTTACAGACCTAAGCCTCCCATTTGGCTATTTCAGCTTTGAATTCCTTATATTTGTCTTGTATATTTTGATGTATGTACATGATGCTAAAACAAATGGTTCATGTTTTGCACTTCTATCCTCCACAAATGGTAGACTTGTTCTTTGCTTTCAACTTGAACATCCAAGCGTTGTCGATTTCGTTTGCCAGGTTACAGCTTTCGGAGGTGAGAGAGTAACAAACCTTTTGAAGGCAATAGAGAGGCACCGTCACAGATTTGGAAGGCCACCCATCGGTCCTATAGGGGCCCACTTGGTTAGTGGCAAAAACAACTCTCTTTGTGCTCATTTCCAAAGTGGCATGAATCATTGTTGTTGGTAGCAATTGCCTTTGGTAGGCTTCAGTTTAGAATGTGCTCTTATTTCTTGAAAAGTCTGACATGATGTTCTTTTCTATTGAAGCATGTTGATTGCCAACTCTGATTTTATTTTCATTTGTACATATATATTTTATCAGTTTAATTCTGTATTTTATTATTTTGTGAAGCTACTTTCTTGCTCTAGGGAAAAGTTTCCTTGTATTGCACTTGCAATCATATCTCTTTGATAGCAATCATTGGTTATTCTATATATCATATTTACTTTTTTTCTATGCTTATTTAGACAATATATTGCAGAAATTGGTGGATGGTGATAAGTGGGCTTTTGCAGTAGAAAATGCAGTAGGAAAGCTCTTTAATGCATTTATTGTGAATGATCATAAGGACAATCTTATTTTAAGAGCATGTGCAAGGGAAGCAAACTATAGCCACCTCCAGATTATTATATATGACTTCTCCAAATCAAGGTAAGGACTAGGGAGGTGTACCTGTATTGTGAAATTAATTTGAGGATGGGTTATATAAACTTATTAGTTATTAGCTCGAGTTTTGCAGTTTGCTTAGTGGTTTTGTTTCTGTGCACTCTAACCTTTTTGTGTAGGTTGAATATTCCAAAACACATGCTTCCTCAAACTAACCATCTGACGACATTATCCGTCTTACATTCTGACAGTCCTACCGTGGTCAATGTCCTTGTCGATTTGGTAAATTTGCAGTTCTTCCTTCTTCATTGTGTTTCCCTTTTTTATTGAGTTCACTACCTATCATGTTATTCATCAGAGTAATTGAATTGGTTCTGTTTTAAGCAACATGGACATTTTTCCCATTTCACCCAGAATATTGTGACTTTTGTTTCGCTACTTTAATTATATGTAACGACAATATGTGTTTTCACAATAAATTCTATAATTTTCCTTAAAATCCAGATCTTGCATATGTCAGCTTTGATTCATGTGTTGTATTTTATAGGGCCATGCTGAGAGACAAGTTCTTGTTAAGGATTACGATGATGGCAAGTCTGTTGCTTTTGACCAGAAGATTTCAAATTTGAAGGAGGTTTACACTTTAGAGGGCTATAAAATGTAAGATATATTTATTTCTTTTTCACTTAAAAAGAAAAATTATTAGGTGGTCATGTAATTCTCTTTAGCAGATAAGGTCATCTCACAGTAGATAGGCTTATCCTTATGAACTTTCACATAATTAGATAACAAAATTATTCAGTGGACTCTGTGCTTAAGTGATTGTCAAGAATTAGCGGTTAATTAATAAGACAATCTATCTTGTCCAGTGATCTAACTCGCTTATATTATCTATTTGATTTTGTCATATTTGTTTATTATATCTTTAGAAGTTTAAAATGCATATGCAAATGAAAAGGGCCAAGTTAATCAAGCTACAAACATATTATCTCGAGTTAGTAGCGAATCAAGCTCAATTAAGTTTATTTTATGTATGAATAAAGAAATTGAGCTTAATCTGTTTATGTGTAAATCAAGCCTCAATCATCTAAATTTGGCTAGAGATTGACTCGCTAAAGCTTGGTCATTCAATATTTGGATAATTGAGTGGTTATGGAAGTTATTATAAGTTCTTGGTATTACGTCCCTTTCGTCTCTCATTTTGTTTTGTAAACACTTTCTAATTTATATTTAAAAAAATCAGGGTTATACTTCTTAAAAGTTAATCTATTGTAAGTTTTGCGGAAAAATATTAGAACTTCAGTTAGCCCTTATATTTGTTTATTTGAGAAGCTTAAGATTGAGTAGAGCTTGAAGATGTGATTTATTTAACAATCCAAATTCTACAAAAACTCGTATAAGCCATTTTAACCTGATTTTACTTTTATACATCTCTATTTGAAAGTAATACAAGAAAATGTGTGCAGCGTTCTTCATGCAAAGGTTATTCAGAGAGCTTTTTGGTCCTGCAATCGGAATCATGGAGTATAACACTTTTGCTTCACTTTCTTTGATATAATTTACTATTAAAAGATGTTCTGGACCTTCCTTTGTATAACTAAATTTTCTTGACATGTTTATGTATATGGTTCACGCATTTATGCATATGTAAGTAACTTACATATTGCTAAACGTATTATTGGTTTTTTGTGTGGTTGATTTTCCTTGTAGAAATTAACTCATTGATCTCACTGGTGGTGGTTGATTCCATTTATAAGTGCAAAGACAGTTGTACTTACATACATGATGCATCATGCAGGATCAATCTGCTATTTGTAATAAAAGATTCCGCGAAGCACTCACATACATACATATGATGCATATTTTATGGAAAAAATATACCTGAGATACACTGCATGATTCTGATGCTTACAGATAATTGCAGTCTGTTGCAACTAGCAACTTGCCTTCATAGGGATCTGATTCTCTGGCATACTGATGTAATTTATATAATTTGTGCTAGCACCTTCTTAAACTCTTAGCCCAAACATGATTTATGACAAAAATATACCTGAGATATGCTGCATGATTTTGATGCATATAAATAATTGCAATCTGTTGCAGCTTGCAATTTGCCTTCATAGGGAGTCTCTGGCGTAATGATGTAAATTTCATAATGTGGTCAAACACCTTTTGAACTCTTAACCCGTGCTCTTAACCATTCAGACTTGTTCATGAATGAACTCCACATTGTTGAGTTTGGAATTTCTTTACTTCATCTTACTCAAGCATGAAGGTGCTCTTAACCATTCAGACTTGTTCATGAATGAACTCCACATTGTTGAGTTTGGAATTTCTTTACTTCATCTTACTCAAGCATGAAGGATTAGAACGAATGAATATCAGAGGATTTAATACTTTTGCCAGATTTTCACTAGTTGATATAAATTTAATTTGATAAAGCCTCAAGGGCTTCTTTTAGTTATCAAACACTTCCTTCCCTGATTTCTTTCCCTCTCAAACACTTCTAACTTTCTCTTCTTGTGTATAACTGTTAAAAAGACCATCTCTACAGAATTACAATTTCTTCCAGAGTTCCAGTACATTTTCTTTTTCACCTTCGTATTTTCTCTTATCTAAAAATAAATGTAAATGTTTATTGAGATAGTATCCACTTAATTAGATCTTGATATTTATCAATAATGAAAAAGATGAATTCAAATACACATTACATGTTCCTTGATTTTATTTCAATTTAGAAACTAGTATAAAAACCAAAGCCCATCATTTGAATGGTAAGTGTATCATATTTCACTAGTAGGTATTGAAATAAAATCTTTCATGTTGATTGATAGTCTTGTTTTAAGAAGTGTTGTTGTATTAATGTTCACTATCTTACAAAATGTTATTTCCATCAATAATGTCAAAAAAGAAAAGAAGTCCAAATGCAGAGAATTAAAAAAATAAATAATCATTTCTTACTTGTTATTATACTGTCTTCTCTTGTGCTACAAAGTCATAAATTGGTAATATTTTTTCTTAGGTTCTCCCGTCGTTCAGCCCAGACCACTCTTCCTCCAAATAGGAATCTTAGAGCAGGTCGCCTTTCTAGCTCATATGAGGATCAAATTAGAAGTCTTGAAAGAGATTCCTTATCTTTTCAAGAACAAGCTCAAGAAGGCCGGGGAAAGAAAAGGATCTTAGAGGAAGAACGTCACAGACTTCGTGATGAATTACAACATGCAAAGGTAATACCCTTCCTTTTGAAAGTATTATTTGTTACCACTCTCTTGGTTCCTTTGGTGTATTTAGTTTCCCGTTTTTCTTTTAGAGCGAAAAATGAAATGAAAGGATCTAAGTGATCTAGTCGTTAAGATATTAAAAATAAACCTTGAATTAAAGAAGTAGCAAGTAGTGATTTGGGAACGAATTCACAAGAAAATAAAGACTAAATTATAAATTCATTCATCGTACAAAGCTGAAATGTCGAAACCCTAAAATTCAATTGTGATATGGATTTGTTAAAATTTTGAAATTACAAATTCTGTAGTTGAACATAACTTTTCAAGTTGTTTACATTATTGGCTTTCATACAAATCAAAAGGGCATAAAAATTAATCAATTGCAAATGACCTAGTAATAAAGCCAAATGTATCTGGTTTTGATCATATGTTATTATCTTGTATATAGCAATTATTCAATTTAAAGATTCCATATCTTTCATGAAAAAATCCCCACAAAAAAAAAACGGAAAAAAGAAAAGTAATATTTTCTTGTATTAATCTTTTGTACCTATTCATATATAATTGGTGTCTCATATATATATAAAACGTGAGGCTCTTAACCGCTTCATTAGTGAAGCCTCACCAAATTAAATTTGAACAAAAGTTTAGCAATCTCGCAAGAGATTTTTTTTAAAGAAAGGTGCTGAAATGTATCCATAAAGCCCAATTCTCGGTTCAGTTGTAGTTATTTATTTTCGTCACAATTAACACTCTCAAACCACACATGTAGAGTGCGTGCAAGCAAAATGGCTGGTTCAATTTAAAGATTCTACATTTTTCTTGAAAAAGTACACAAAAAAATAGAAAATGGAAAATAAATATTTTCTTGTCATGATCTTTCGTACCTGTTCATACAAATTTGTGTCTCGTATATACAAAATTGTGAATACCATGCTAGTTTTCTCCTGTTATATGTAGAGGATGCGTATTGCCGGTGAAACTACCTTGAGGTCTACAAAATTTGCTTTGCAAGATGCACAAAAGTCCTATGCTTTAGAATCTAGTTCTGCAGCTGCATCTAATGTTGACGAACTTCATCAAGAGATCTCAGTATGTATCTGTATCTCTGTACTCTCATCAGTTTTGTGATGATCTCTATTTTATTTTTGTCTGTTCTTTAAAATGTTCTTTTAGCATGTCCATAATAAGATACAAGAAAGAGAAATTTTATTGGAAAAGCTTCAAGTTAAACTAAATGAAGCAAAAACCAAGGCCATGGATCTAAAGGCATCGTTCGAAAATCTATGTGGTATGTGATAATGTGAAACATATTTTCATTTACAGAATGGTAATTTTGTTTATATAACTATAAGTGTTTTGCATATTCAGAGTCAGCAAAAGCAGAGATTCATGCTTTTGAGGAAGAAGAGAAAGAGATGATGCAGATTGAAGAAGATTTACAATCTGCAGAAGCGGTCTGTCTTGTGTTCTATACATGTCACCATGATTTGGAATGTTCAGAATTATTGAAAATTGTGAATTTCAATTTCTCCTAGGAAAAGAGTCGCTTTGAAGTTGCAATGAGTGAGAAGGTCCTTCCAAAAATCAAAGAGGGTGAAGACCATTATTTGGAGTTAGAGAATACTCGTAAGGTGCAAAATTTATCCCATTTAGATACACAATTTGCCTAGCAAGTTCCATGTTGATGTTTCGAGTTACAAGAATTTTATGCGCGAGGCATCCTGGTCATTCTTGTGGTTTTTACTTTCTATGCTTGATTGAGGCTGTATTATACATACATACGTGTGTGTACATTATATATTAGCTGCTGAATCCTGATGTTATGTGCAACAAATTACAATTACAGATATATTATGAAAAGGCTTCTATCATATGTCCTGAGAGTGAAATTGAAGCGTTAGGGGGTTGTGGTGGAAGCACCCCAGAGCAACTCAGTGCACAGTTAACTAGGCTTAATCAAAGATTACAGCACGAGAGTCAAAGGTATGGACATGGTATGCATTTAACATCACAAATTAACATTATGAAAATATTACATTCATATAGGGTGCTTTTTCCTGTACAGATATCCAGAATCTGTTGATGATCTCAAGATGATGTATGAGAAGAAAGAACGTAAAATCTTAAGAAAACAACAAACCTATAAAACATTCCGCCAGAAACTAAATGTAAGTTCTGCATTTCCTTGTTTACCACTTGACCTAGGTTAAGTATCATCATGGATGAGATATATCTTGATGTCGTTGGCTTTAATATACTCATCCATGAATATTATCTTTTTGACCATAATCCCAGTTCATAACTAATTTTTTAAATAACGGTTATCTGGAATACCGAATAGTTTTAAGCTTTCTGCTGAATTGGCGAAGGCTGTTTTTTGCATGAAATACTGTATTCTATCGGATTCAACAAGATTGGCCATGATCCCTGACTCAATCAGGATAATTAGGAGGACATGAATCTTTTCAACACTTTTTAATATCAGGAACCAAGTAGAAGACAAGTCTCTTTCCTCTGTAGTAATTGCTTTCTCTGTTTTCTATTTATATTTAGATTTGGTTTTGGTCATCAATCCTTATCTCCAGGTGACTCAATCAAGAAACTCTTGTCATGAATTCATAACTAGTTCTGTTGTGATATTTGTTGTTGGTTCCAAATCCTTGCTTTGGATATGACTTTTCCTCCTAATTGCTTAGTTGTTTATTTTCCCGGTAGAGATTTTGTATTTTAATTTTCTTTGGTTCAGGCATGTCATCAATCCCTAGAGTTGCGCTGGACAAAGTTTCAAAGGAATGCAATGCTTTTAAAGCGTCAATTAACTTGGCAGTATGTTCTATAAAAATGACACTCAATATTCAGATTTCAACCTTTTCTACTTATTGGAAACAAACTGACCGCCTCTGTATTAATCTTGTAAATTTGCAATAGATTTAATGGTCATTTGAGAAAGAAAGGTATCAGTGGACATATTGACGTTAATTATAAAGACGAAACCCTCTCGATAGAGGTAATGGATTGTTTACAATCATGTGCTTCTCTAAATTGAGTTATGCTTATTTAGGCTTTCCTTGTCTTCCTCAGTAGTTCCCTAGTTATCTTGCCTTGTTTTGATTTTAACGATGTTTAATTTCTTACTTCAGGTTAAGATGCCTCAGGATGCATCAAACAACACTGTTCGTGACACTAGAGGGCTTTCAGGTCTCTTCTTGAATCCCTATAGTCGCATGAAATTGCTATTTCTGGATTCTAGCAGATTTTAAGAAATTCCCTATATATTATCATATTTTATTCAGTCATACAAACGATTGAAATTGGATTTACTTTTAAAGTTTTTTTGGTGTAAATACTTTTGAAAGCCTGTGGATTCGTACAATTAAATGCGGAATTGATGCTGAATCAGGTGGGGAACGTTCTTTCTCAACTTTATGCTTTACACTGGCTCTTCATGAAATGACAGAAGCCCCATTCCGAGCAATGGATGAATTTGATGTGTTTATGGTGTGTGTTCTCTCTCTCTCTCTGTGTTCATATAAACACAAACACATGTATGTATATGTAATCTAAAACAGGGAATTGAGCATGTTCGTCTTCTTTTACAAATCTGCTACCAAGTGCCTTACCCATGTGCCTTATTGCCTTTTCTTTATAGGATGCAGTTAGTAGAAAAATCAGTCTTGATACACTCGTGGATTTTGCTTTGGCACAAGGGTCCCAGTGGATATTTATCACCCCTCATGATATCAGGTAATCACTTTGCATAAACCTTTTCCACACTCCTTTTGGATTAAGGGAAAAGTGTCCTGCAGCAAGTATAGGTACTTCCTTTATGTTGCTCACTTGCATCTGTAAAAGATATTTGTCTAACCTTGAGCAATATTAACCAGTTGCGGCCCTTCAGTCTAGACTCTAGACTTCAGTTTTCGTTGCCTGATGTAATTGCCTTACCAACTGCTGGAGAATAATATATGCACTCTATCTTGATTCTTCCATATGAAATGGTTCAAAGTTAGCTCTCTGAAGTACTTGGAAAAATGAAATTTAGCACTCTCTGAAATACTTACGTGTGAAACCATAAACCTAGGGGCTTGATAGAACACACATATGTTCAAATTTAATCAGTAACGCATCTTTAAGCAAGTCAACTGGTATATGATAGTCCCTAACCACATGCCGCAAGAAAATTTGTAAGTTCTCAATAATCAATAAAATCATCAGAAATATTTCGTTCTTCGAGACTAAGATTGTGTTGATATGAATTATGGAAGTAATTATATTTCTTGGTAGATATTGTACTAGTAGATTTTTGTCAGGCTACCAGCAACACAACCTCGTGGTTCTACCTTTTGCATAACATATTATAGTTGGAAAATCAAGATGCAACATGTGTTGCACATAGTACAGACAGTAGGTTATATACCTTCCACTTATATTTTTTCTTATTTTATGTTCTTAATCAGGTTGTGAGATATGAGAGGCAGTCTTTTTATTTTTATTTTTTTTAACCGTCTTGAAAAAGTAAAAAGAAAGAGCTCATAAGCTATCCTGAATATATTTTGTCTTGGATATTCATTGAAATCCAGATGTTTCACTAAAGGGAAGTAGAGTCTAGCGCCCGCATTTCAATATTTATAGAATGAAAAAGACAATAAGAATAAGAGCTTCATGCGTATGGTGATTTACATCTATATTTTGACCTTGTTTCAACCCAATTCCATTGCTGTCTTACTGATTGGTGTTCTAAGTGGATGTGTTCTTACAATTTAAGGGTGTTCCGCGCCAGACCTGGTAGAATTTAGTGCTTTAGATTGCTAGAACAGCTTTTCATTTGCTCGGAACGGGAATGGATGACTATTGACATTTATGTACATATAGTATGAAAATATACATTATCATTACTATTGTCATGGAGAATAGATTGTATTTTGGGTTATTTGAGAACAGATTATTGGAGAATAATTCTCAACTTTTATGTCAAATCCATACCCCAAAAATGCTGTATCTCAATCTTTCCTTTACATATTGGTTAGTTGATTCCAAACGTCACGCGAATTTGCTGATATCCCTTCAAATGCTCTTGGATCCCCTCTTGAATTCTTGAACCGAGAGATTCGTGTCCTTGATGTATGAGTCTGAATCTTACTTTTTCTGCTACACAGCCGGTGTGTGTATGTGCATGTTTCTCCATCTGTGTGTGTGTTTTAATTGAACTAATGATTTTGTTTCAGCATGGTCAAGCAAGACGAGAGAATAAAGAAGCAGCAAATGGCAGCTCCCCGTTCGTGATTATTCTCTTTCATAAGATTTGTTTCTTTTAGACTGAGTAATGTATCTGTGATTCCTGCTCTTATTTAAGTTTTTAATGATCGAAATCTAAGGAAGAAAAAAAGAAGTTTTTAATGATCGAGACATCTGCATCGTTGTGTATTTCAAATTTTCCAGAGAGACCCTTTAGAACTTAAGGGGATTGTTTGAAGGTGGTGAATATTTTGCTATGCAATTAAGGATTTGAAATGTATATAGTAATTACTCCTTCCATTTCAAATGCTTCTCGCAAAACAAGTTTGTGAAATTTTTTGGTTCAAAATTGATGTGTGTCACTTTTTTTAACTTTGATTTGAATATCATGAAATACATAAAGATGCACTGTTAAATCTTTTTTTTTTTTTTTTGACTTTCATATTTTTGTAAATGAGGTTATAAAATTTGCTCATAGTATTAAAAGAGAAATGTCTTGGTGGGAGTACTAATGAATTTGATAAACGTGCTCAACCCAGCACGAGCAGGTTTGGTTGATTATTGTTGTTTTCTTGTATATCTTTTCAATATAAATTGTGGTGCTCAAATAAAAATAATGAGTTATTAGACGAGGGAGATGAAGGCATTTTGTGACCTTTGTGAATTTGTCGGAAATGAGTAGATGTCTAAAACGACACACCGAACGATGTTTGTGAGATGAGGCGGTGAGATTGTATACATAAATTTTTCGTGGAGGTATATTTAATGTTTGGATGGAATACTAAAATGGATAATTTGAAGGGATATAAACGAACTTTTTATTATTTTGGCAATAGCTGAGGAAAATATGGAATTGTTCTAAGCATTGGAATGTACTCTATCCATCCGTAAAAGGAGTAATATTTGAGAATAAATTTTGTTTTATACAAATAATAACATTTGTATAATATTTTTATTATAATGTCATTTTTTTTAATTTGTCATTAGAATATTTTTATATGATTTTTAATTAGACATTCATAATAAATTTAATGAGAAAAATTTATTATTTCAAATATGTAAAATTAAAAGTTCAAATGTTATTTTTTTTGTAGAAAGGATGTAGTATACATTTACGCATGGAAAAATTTTAAAAAGTTCTTTATTATATGCATTTTTATTAATTTTAAATTTTCTTTATTAATAACTATAAGATTTAATTGTTCGAAATTATTAAAACACGGTATTAAAAAAGCTGTGTCATAGACTAAAAAATTGTTGACCATTTATCTCAAATATCTACTCGTCGATGCAAAAAATGAAAATATTTGGGCCTAATAATATAATAATTTTGTTGAGTAAATAATATTTTAATCATTTTAAAATTAAAAATATATTTCAGTTCATACAAAATATATTAAAATGAACTATCATAAAATACATAGAGAAAATACTCTTAAATATAAACTTTTATTTTTATAGTTTTACAAATTTATATAATAATTATTAATTATAAAATATATAAATAATATTACTTTAAAAATAATTTGTGTCTTTTATCTTGACAAGGAGGGAGGAATAATAATCTCTCTCTTTCTGGGCAAAGAATTTTTCGTAATATAGTGCCCCGGAAAAAATAAAGTTGGCCGTGGTTGTTTTCGTAAAAAACCCAAATAACAGCGGTAAGCGGCAACCAATTGCAACTATCGGTCCTCTTGGAATAAGTTTTCAGTTTTACCCCAAAAAAAAAGAAAAAGAAAATCAGTAGTCGCTGGATCATCACGCCTGCCTCTTCTTTTGTACAGTGGACGTTTCCGTTCGATTAAAACTCGAGAAAAATGAAGGCAGATAAAGCTACAACGGCTGCTGGTAGCCCTAGCAGCAGAAGCTTCGATGAATCTGAATATAAAGATAATGAAGAAAGAGAATTTGACGAAGGAAGTTATAATAGTGTCCCGCCTGTTCGATTCTCTACTCGAAATGCTTCTTCCAAATACGACTTCGTCAAGGTCCTCTTTTTATTTCATTCTATGAATTTTCGTTTAGTTTCCACTGAAACTAGTTGTTTATGATTGTTTCCTTGTTGTTCTGTTATATATATATATATATATGCGTTCTTTGCTGGTACAGGTGAAGGTGTGGCTAGGTGATAATGCTGATCATTACTATGTGCTCTCCAGATTTTTGCTCAGCAGAATGTTGACTGTTACCAAGGTCCTTGAATTCCTCCTCCTTTTTCCTGTAATCTTTTGTGTATTTCGTGTGCAGTAATTGGAATTCCTACTTCATTTGCTGGCATCTGCTTGAATTTTCGTAGAAATGTCAGATAGTAGAACTAGTATTGTTGATATCTTGCCATTCTCGGCTCACTATGCTGTATGATTTGTACATCATCAATATGTTTAAGGGTTCTGCCACTATATGTTATTTTCGGTTCTAATTTTTCAGATTCTTAAGTGCATAACTAGAAGAACTTTGAGATTAATTTAACTTTTATTGGACACATTTCCACCATATTCTTTGTTACAGATTCCTAATCACGTGGCCCTGAAAATTGCCCTTGAACTCAAAAAGCTGCTCATAGACAACAGCCTTCTGGATGTGTATGTCGCCAAAGTAATTTCCCAAATTCGTTTCCTTATAAATTTTCACATTAACTTACTAAATGTTTGTGTACTCTGACTATTTTGCAGCTCTCAGACCGATCTCGAAGCAAATTTGTTTAAGGTATACCAGATCAAATTCCCTCTTATTGCTGAAATTGTTTATGTAAATTAAGTAAAATTTTTTGGTGTTGTTTATGGTCTTCCTTTATTTCATCTAAAGAAACGACAGCATGTTGGGATTCAGATGATAAGAACATAAATAAATTACTCTGTAACATCATATCCCCTCTCAGAGGGGGAACGACATATACTGGGGTTAATACAAACTTTTCTTGTAAATGATGGATTTCAACGTTCTTCCTCAGGAAAATGACAACAAAGAAAAATATTTAAGCAGGTTTGACATCATTATATGTGATAAAATCTGTTTTATTTGGACACGTTCTCTCCCTCTTCCTCTCTCTCTCTCTCTTTCTCTCTCTCTCTCTCTCTCTATATATATATATATATATATGTATTTATATATATGTGTGTGTGTGTGTACGCCAAAACTGGAAGAAAATGCATTAGATTTCAATTACAATATAGATGCCAATATTTAATGCTTAAATTCCATTTAATTGATTCCATTTGCAGCTTATGGAGCGAAGAGGTTACGGGGAAGAGTACATAAACCGTTATAAGATGATGACAAGGTTCCACTGGGTCCCTTATCAGCTTTCCTACTGAGTGAACGTCAGGCAAAAGAAGTATATATATTTGTAGGAAATGAGAGCTATACAGCCACAAAAATAAATTGCAAGCAGTCTTATGTAGTAGTTATACGCTCAAGATTACACGGAAAACATTACATTTAGGGTACTATAATCTTTGTACTAAACTCAATGTTAGATTAGGACTGTCTACAATTTTATTTGGTGAGGATGTGTAGCTCCCATTTTCTCAGTGTGCACACGAAACACACAGATGTGTGTATATGACAAAATGTAAAAGGCTATATTGTGATGGCTTAAATTCTAATGTTCCTTGTCCTCCATATTTTTTAGATTTCACCATCAAAGAGTACCATTGGTAATTCTTGTATGTGGAACTGCCTGTGTGGGGAAGTCTACGATTGCTACCCAACTTGCACAAAGGCTGAACTTGCCAAATGTTTTGCAGGTGAATCCGTCTTGTTAATCTTATGGGGAGTCTCTCTCTCTCTCTCTCTCTCGCTCTCTCTCTCTCTCTCTCTCTCTCTCTCTCTCTCTCTCTCTCTCTCGCTCTCTCTCTCATATGCGTGCTCCTACATGTTGACATGCACACAAATACATAAGTCACTAAATTTGTTACTTCCGCTGACCATTTTGACGTACTTCCCTACTTTTACAGACAGGCATGGTGTATGAATTGCTACGGACTTCAACAGAGTATGTAACTGAACCATTGCTTTGATTTTAATCTGGAGCTCATCGTGTTTAATTAAAATTCTCATGAGTATATCTATGATTCTCCAACCATGATTAGGTTGGAATTTTATATTCTGTAACTTCTTTGCTATTCTTAAGTAAACATCTTCGTCCTTTTCCTTCAAATAAAAAATTATTCTTTTTCTATAAAGTTAAGATTTCAACTTCTCTGTCTTACTTTTGTTTTTTTTCCTTAATTCAATATGCTTATGCTTTCTGTTTATCATCTCAGTGCACCATTGGCATCTTCCCCTGTATGGGCACGAGAGTTCAGCTCCTCTGAGGAGTTGATTACTGAATTTTGTAGAGAATGTAGAATAGTTCGGAAAGGTAATTGGATATCTACCAGTTGAAGCAAAGATATTTGGAACAGCTAGCTGGAATTTAATTTCCTTTGAAAACTTGCTTTACCTCCTAGGTCTGGCTGGTGATCTGAAGAAAGCAATGAAAGATGGGAAACCAATAATCATTGAGGTGCTAAAATATGCATTTGGACCTTCACATACATATGATATATTTTTTCCAATGTACTTGTCGGCGGACTTTTAACATCCTCAACCACCCCCAACGCCTGCGGTGGACCTTCTTGTTTGATATTAGTTAAATAAAAATGATTTTTATTAGTCATGTCAATATATTTCATAAATGTAGAAAATGGTTCCACTAATCATAAGAAAATCTTACATGCGCTTAAACTGTTTGTCCTGTAATAGCTGATCCCCGTGGCGTGTTTGTGATGGCAGGGCATGCATTTGGATCCTAGTATATACCTCATGGATGATGAGAGTAAATCACCAACAAACAGGCCAGCGAAAATCGAAGAGCCAAATCCCATGGAACCGGTTGATGAGAATGCAGCCAACACCGAAAATAAATCTACCGCTCGTAATAATTTCAGTCACCTCTCTCCTGCAGAAGAACTGAATAATGTTGTAAATGGGTTGCAGTCGGTTGACATTTCTCACAGGTCTTCTGCTGATAAAGGTTTAGCTGTTAATATTATACTTGGTTGATAATTATTTAAATAGGATGTTGTTTTCTTTATTATAATATTCCTTTATTAGATTTGCATTGCACTAATAAAGCGTAAGGTATCCAGTCTGGTGAAGTTGCATCTCAGCAGTGTTTCTTTGGACATGTAGGTGTCTCAAACGAAGACACGGAGGCGGATAAAAATCCATATACTAAAAAGGAAAAGTCAAAATCTGCTGAACCGATTATTGTTCCTATAGTCTTGAAGATGGCTGAATTTGACCATAAGGTGTTTGACACGCTTTCGGTTTCATCTTTTGTATAATTTATTTTGTTTAACCTTTCAATTTTTAATCTTGTTGCTTAGCGTGAATGCAATTTCTTGTATAATTTTGTATCTCAGATCGATTTTGTTTATTATTTCCTCTTTTCCTTCTCTACCCACGCCGCGCGCACGCATGCACACACACACACCCCACCACCACCACCTTCCCCTTTATTGTCTGAGATAATATACTATTCTTAACGTAAATGTATTCTCATTTGCAGGCATTACTAGAGGAGTGGATATCTACACGTTCATTCAGAGACAAATACCCAGTACAGGTATGAAGTGAAAAAAAAATTGTGTTCTACACCTCGCCCTTGAGTTTTTGACAACTATGACGTCCAAATATATATACCCAATTGATGGATGACAATGCTAGGGAACTTTTTGATTAGCTATTGAATAGTTTCAATGGCGGGCCTCGTTTAGGTTTTGAGGGTTGAGAATTGAAAAGTAGAAATGGTACATTATTACCTCTAATTGTACTATTTATAAACCATTCTCTCAGCACTCATATGTTTTAAAATGACTGGGTACATATTGGGGGCTCGAGTGTTGCAAATCGACAGAATTGACTTATGCAGGACAATGCTTGAAGTTCTGATGGTGTTAACAACAACTGGTTTTCAGTTTTCATTTTTATTATTTTATTATTTTATTTTGGTCTGGTTGCATTGCTATAGGCTTTGTGAACTTAGTGTTAGATTGGAAACATATTGGTATTGGTCGAAGCAGTCATCTAAAAACTTGTTCTCAAAGAGTTAGGTGTTAACGCTGAAATGCTTTTGGTAGTAGAACTTGTGCGTGCAAAAGTATTTTCAACGGAAACTGTGATATAGTTCTATCGAAAGTTAAAATGGCACTTGTAGTTGAACCGAAACATACCATAATAATTTATAGAGTGGTTTCACTATTACTTATCGAATAATGGAGAACTTGCTCTCCAGCAACAGCTCCTCCAAATGAGCACTAGAACCAGTATCTACATTATGTACCGAGTAGGTGAGTACTGAAGCATATGGTAGGGCATGATCATTTGAATATTAAATGTGTACAACTTCTATTTGTTTAGAATAGCGAGTTTTCATAAATTAGATTTGTTACTGAATTATGCAGACATGATTTTCTTTGGGCTTTGGTTACTTTGAATATTTTTTCATTTGGTCATTGTATTTCTAACTATATTCATGTCTTTTGATTTGTGTCAAATACTTAAGAGTGAATTTTTCTTTCTGATTTTCCAGGATAAAGATAAGTTAATAAGCAACTTAAAGACCATTCAAAACTATCTTTGCTCGTTTAAGTCACAGGTATGCTTATAACCCTGTTTCTTAGTTTTTAGGCTCTAGTTGCTTTCTGCCTTTCTGGTGATTATAATAACCGGTCATAAAATTACCAAGTAGTTTATCTGCAAAATGGTATAAGCATGGCATTATTATGCATTTATACTGATTGTAACGATGTAAACAAGATGGATTGTGTATAAATCGAGAACTATATTAGCAGTTGTGAACCAAAATAGTCATCTGTCAAGAATATCAATCTTGTGAGGCCTCTATTAAATGTTGCATGTGCTATTATGTTCTTCTTTGATTATTTGTTTCTAGTCTGTGCGGCTGTGCCTAATGAAAAGTTGCAGTCTTGGTGTCATTGCAACCACCTTTGGAACCTCTCTGCATATTATGTACCAGAAGTACTCTATTAGGCCTATATGCCAGTGGAATTTAGTTTCATATTTTAAAATTTTCAGCTGGAATTAATCTTTTGTAGTTTTACTTTCAAATTTTGTTGAACAGGGTCTAACAGTTGCTAACATATCAGCTACGACATTTCCACAAACACTGGATTGGCTGCATAGTTACCTTCTTCAGGTATGCTCTCTTCAATGATAACAAATGCTATATGTTCATGTCATAAGGTAGTTCTTTGACTTTGAAGGAATTAATGTAAGTTACTAGCACTTTGTGTGTTAATTATCACTAATCTTGAAAGAACTTTGACAGATGAATGACACACGTGCACAAACAAATACGATCTACGTCAATTTATTGCTAGACATGTTTATACGGTTTAACAGTAATTATTGGTGCTTATATGCTTCGTCACCAAAGAATAAGATTTGAATATTTAAAATCCCTTCAATTTTCCAGTTGGTATATATAGTTATTCTAATATCTTGTTTTCTTTTTCTTCCCCACCAGTGTATTGAGAAAGGTATATCATCCATTCCCAGTGCAAGTGATAAGCAGGCACCTCAGAAGTAGAAGACTAGCTGATGTAAGCATAATATGCCATGAGTGCGTTGATTTTTCTATTTTAAATGCAATGCTAAGCCAACATGAAACTCTATCTGCCCAATAGATTGTAGTGAATAAATGTGTAGACTTATCGTCCAGTTCAGTGAATAATAAGGCAAGCCTTGTTTCCAAAGGCACCGTTCTGCTTATATATTAGACTTTCTATCACAGAAAAAAAAGTACTCTTGCACAGACGCAAAGACCCTCTGATGGGACCAAAAGAAAGTATTTCCTTATTGAGCATTCAGATATTCATCAATGTTGGGAATTATTTCTGTGTGTTATTGACATATTGTGCACATCTGACATGGTCCGCGTGTATTATTTTCTTAAAAGTATTTGTGGTGCTTTTTAATACTACTTTGTTCTAGATATTTTCTTTTATTGTTCTAGAGTAACATCTCTTGTATTTCTTCTTTCACATAGATTGGCCCTTGTAATTCTACTTCAACTTGACTATGATTGGAACTGTTTTAGTGGCCTAGTGGGTGGTGCTGCTGCGTGCAACTAAGCTGCTGTATTTGAAAGCCCGACTCAGGGGACGTTATGTACAATGACTTGACCTGGTACCTGCCATAAGAAGCTGCATTTAGTATGCACGTCCGCAAATGCAAAAGCTCCTTAACGCACCTGTAATGTTCCATTGTTTAAAACATCATCAATCATTAGCCAATGATTTAGGTCGTCAGATTTGTAATATTCGTAGAAAGTACCATGTATCAAACTTGATTTTAAAGCTCGGAGAGTTCTTTACCCAAATAAGCGATCATGACATTTAATTGATGGTGTTTATATATGGCACATTCTACAATCGTAAAAAGCAGCCTCGAAGTAACGTAGTCACTGAACTGATACCTTTTCCGTTAGTGTCCTTGCACATATTGTATATGTATTTTAAATGCTGAAACGGAATAAGCCTCTTTCTAGCTATATTTAAGGATCCGTCAATTTTTTTTCATGATTTCATCCCATAGATCTCGAATGGTCTTATTCGGGCTTGTGGATTTATTAACAAAAGACGACCCCCTCGTTATCCACTATCATTTCGATGGCAAAGTGATTTAGAGTAGCACCTCCTTCCCTAGAATTTTAGCACTGGAGAGGACCACTTCTCAGAATATGCATCAAGCGACAAATTTTCCTTTTTGTTCAGAATGGGTTGGTTGGGGTGTTCACCTTAATTTTTCACATCACCTGCAAACAAATTTGTAAAATAACATTTGACAATGCATAAAAAAATTAATGAAGTAGCAGCGGCAATAACATTAGAGCAGCTGAGCCAAATCGCTTGTATGCAATTGCTTCCATCCAAATTGAATTAGCCAAAAGCTCAAAACATAAAGATTACGGAGCACCACGTAAAAGAATGATTTAACAACATTCATTGCCAATTCTTCCCTGGATCTTGTGCGCCACATGTAAATGTGAATAACACAAGCATTAAGGTCAAGTGAAAATAGATTAATGGAGTAGTTCCAAGTAAAACTCGTAAACAAGTTCTTATGTTCCTCCTGAATGGGAGTATTTATTTATTATTTCATATATTTTTTGTTGCATACAGCCCGGCTAGAATCAGAAGTTCAGTGGGATTAAACTATTCATGGTGTACAAAACTCTGCCAATAAGAATCTGTCAAAAGTTTACTCGATACACCTCAAACAACAAAGTGTTAGTATTACCACAGAGGCCAGCTGCTCACTTGAATGTCTCATCTACCATTTCATTTTCTCATCTTACATACATGCCCATAACATGGAGTTAAAACAATAGAGTTGAATTCATGCTCATTAAGCATATGATATGGGTGTAACCCATACCGCTCTTGTTTTCTCTTTTTACATCGATGGATTGTGAATTGGTAAGGTTTTCAGTGTCAGAAAAACCACTTTGGTCTTACTTCCTCTTCCTTCTCAGTTAACTCTCGATAGCGGTACCATTCTCCTCCAGCCTTACCCACAGGTATTGGAGGCCGAACAAAAATCTCAACTCCCTTGGGAACATGAACAGCTAAAAGTAACTCCATAGCAGTATCTTCGGATTCTAAATCAGATGAACTCAATTCTTTGCCAACAGGCTCAACAGAGATCCATCCTAGACCTGATATAGCAATGTCGCACGCAGGCCTATCATAGAAAAGTTGAACTGAGCGATTTTGTTCGAAGCATAATCAAGAGGTGGTTACATAGTAATGTTTGCATAGCATCAAGGGACACAACAATGATCATTGCAATTTCAACAATTACCGCTGCAACATTGATATAAGAGAGCACATTTTACTCAAACTATTATATACCTCTTTGCATCTTCAAATTTTAATAGTATGTCGCGTTGGGTTTCAAGTCCTAGCCATTGATATGCTCTTTCTTTTCCACTTGGAGGTGTCAACAAGACTCCAACTTCTTTCTGCATCAGTTCAAAGATTTTATTTGTATTATACTAAAAATTTAATCTGTGAATGAACAATGTCTACCATGAACCTCCACCACCTGTGTGGGAGCATAAAGAAAGAAACGGTACAAAAATCTCTTTTAACAAGGAAGCAAACATACATAGCTGCTCATGGAATTCCTTAAAAAGTGATGCTTTACAAAAAAATAGGATGAACCAATTGTCCAAAAGCAATGAAATCATTTTAAAAATGAAATGCCCGGGCATATCTTAATGTATTCTCTAAATCACCATAACTCCTAATAAGAAACAACTACGCAGCAGCAAACATTATCTAGTTTTATTTATTTATTTTTATTGGCTTATGTAACAAACGATATATATTTATACCTGGTAAAATTCATCTGCCTTCTCAGTAACTACAGTATAAATCTTTAGCGCCTTGGGTCCATAAAATGTCAAACACGTCTTTGGAAGAACCTGAAAACAACAGAAAACATAATTCATCTAAACAGAGTGAAGCACTATATACTATCTACGAAACTGCCAAGAGATAGAGAATGAGAAATTACATTGAGAACATCAATTCTGACAAGACCTCCCCAAAATATGGAAAATCCATTTAAACCAGTTGATTCAATTTTGTCCATCATCCCCTCATCTAAGGGTAATTGAGAACTCTGGTCATGTGCAGCAAAAAATCTTAGCGCAACACAAAAACATCAACATTAGTTTATAGAAGGTATTTCTGTTCCTTCTTGAAGAGGGCAAAAAGTAGCATACCATCAGAGGTTGACCCCTCAGCCGACTTCTGGGAGCAAGTAAAGGTAGATCTTCTGAATGAACCACCGCAGCTTGCCTATGATGGAGATGAACTCCGGGTGTGTCAAATAGTTTCTGAATCACAGAAAAGAGGGAGGAAATTGTTGTGATGACATCCGATTTCGATACATAAATCAGTGGGATCAGGTAAGGCATGGATTTCATGCCATGGAACAACAGAGAAACAAATGAAGAAAACAAGAATGTATATCCACTTTCCAACAAAATCACAAAAGTGAACAAGGAACCCAGAGCAATAAGTAAGTTTACCCGTGAGACAGAATAGGACAACCAAGAACAAGTATAGGTCAACCACCTTGGAGAAAAACAGAAGGCAGATGACCTTCATTTCATTTTTTTCAGGTTAACAAGAGTACTATATTTAGTTTAAGATCACATCCAAGACAAAGGATGCATAGGCTAGGGATTTTCATGAAGAGTAATGTTTGAAATGAGTCCCAAGGTACCCGAAAATATGCCTAAACACAAAACTGGGATGAATGTATATACTTAAATTAGCAAAAACCTCGTAAAAATTGTCTTAGTGATGTCCTTGCTACACCACAAAAGCAAACAACAGTCTGTCATTAGGCTAGAATGAATACAACTGATGTTACATACCCCACCTATGAAGGCATCAATTTGAATAGGACCCACAGTAGTTCCAGGAACAGCAGATTGAATTGGTTTGTACTTCCGTGCCATTGCAGCAACAGGGTCCTTATACGACATCATCTCTGCTTTCATAAGTACTCAATTTAGATATCAACAATCACAAAGCCAAACTCATGACGTAATGCAGAAATAAATCAAGCTCCCCAATAAAAGAAAGATGCTCAACCAAACCAAGTGACACACAGAGAGCGAGAGAAAAGATGACGAAATAATAATTCCTTTCAAAATTCCATTCATGCAAACCAAATGCAGAGTTAATTTATTAAATACGGCTCCATAGTAAAGTCAATCAAAGTCACCACTCCGGCAAATATTGACCTTTCTTGCAAGATATTCAAAATTAATATTCGTTTTGTCATCCTCCAGCCAAAAAAAAGATCTTATTATTTAACGTCTACGATGGGTATCGACTACATGCTCTCTTGTTATTAATCAACTAATTTTTCAACCAAGTTCTCATAGCAAAACTAATCAACCCAAAGTGTCCCTGTTACTGTGTTAGATATTCAAAATTAAACAATCGACATGTCATCCTGGGGGAGGGGGCCGGGGTTTTTTTTTTGTGTGGGGGGGGTTGAGAATTCTTATTATTAATGTCTAATTCAACAAACTAAGTGAACACATTATCTTACTTAATAAGGCATTGATGAATGCAGATTTTCCAACATTAGCTGCGCCCTGTATAAACAGCAACTTCAAATCATAATCTTCGTTAAGATCTATAATAAATTTAATAATCACTTGAGGCTTTGAAATGATGGATTCAGGATACAAGCACAGAAAACTGATAAGACACTTCACAAATCAAGAGACAGTGAACAATGGACAAAAAATATTAATTATATACCACGTAGTACTTTTTTTCTCACTTTATGCTAATAGGAAGAGAAAGGGGATAAGATGGGTAATTTCCCGCTTTTTCATATGAAGATGATGATTATTACTAAGACATCAAGAGAACATAGTAGAGGCCTCAGTCTTGGGATTACTACCTTTTTTTCTTCTTAAAATCCCTGATGAAGTTAAGAAGAGACAAATAGATAGGTTATGCCTGGAAAACAAGAAGTATAAAATTATTGCCATATTATAGATACATCCCCCAAGACATGATTCATTGGGTTGTGGGACGGCGGACATCTCAAATGAACAATTTCACAATGCTCACATCAGAACACACTATGAAATCAACACTCAACAAGTACATATGTAGCAGATGCAAGACCTTGTTGTCATGACTAAATTTTTCCTAATACCAAGCACACTTCCAGAGCATCAAGCTGTCTAAGTTACATTTTGAGAATGGAGAAAAAATAAGCAACAAGAAATCTGTCTGTAATTAAAATCATTACTTTATTAACATCATTCTCCTCCTAGTGAGAGGCCAATAATAAAATGGAAGCAAATGCAGTTAGGCTACACAAAGACAATAAAATTACTAAATTAGTAGATTAAAACATAACAAGTTTCCAAACCAGGAACTTACTGACCAGTATATAAACATCCCGCCCCTGCAAATTAATAATTTCAGTGTCAAAAAAAAAATAACTGAAGTGAATATGAGAAGTAAAAGAAAGACAGATGGTTGAATTCCACTACAATATCTATGATAAAACACAAATTGTCTTCATCATGAAGAGAGAAGGGAAGAAATTCATGGAAACTAATATAAAGGTGAACACTAACTACAACTATGACAAAAGGAACAAACAGTTTCAGTTTATGATTTCATTTTATACAGATACATCATACATGTTTAACACTACACCCGCAGTTTTTCTTTCTTTTCTTTTCTTTTTTAAGAGGGGGGAGGGGGAGGTGGTTGCATGGGCAATTCCTTGTACAATACAAAATTAGATAATTAGAAAGTGAAAGTGAGACACATTCAATAATTATTGTTAGAAAAAGAGCAATCATTTCAAGTAAGTGCTTCAAGTTAAAAAGAACAAAACAGGTAAACCCAGTGGCAATCTTGTGGGTAAACAGACTCCAACAAGCGCAAGTTTTATCTTGACTAGCCTGGATATAGTTGGAGTGCCTCACACAAGGCCCAGAATGCACCATTCTCAAAGATGTTTATATCAGACCTCTATACTAAATGGACAAGATCAGCAACTGACTGCACAGAACCACTGTTATCTTAATAGAGTTTAACCATAGAATAACATTATAGATTCCTTCCACGAACTCACTTGAGATGCACATATAAATACACTTCAAGAATAAAACCATTACAAGTGACAAAACAGACTAGCAGGACCGAATTGGAAAGCCAGTTTTAAGTTACAATATTATCAATGGAGAAGCTACTAACCTTCTTCTCTCTCTGTATTTCAGACACAACTCCAGCAATTCCAACCAAAGACTTTGAACTTGTTAAGTGAACACTAAGGACACTGCAAAGAATAGCATTAATCTTAATTAAATTCTGTTACGCATCTGTGCAACTTTGTATAATAAATAAACACAGAGAAATGTAATCGAAAAAGGTATATCATTGACTATCACAATATTACAGATCAATGAGTTTCTCTCTATCTGAAAAGAGATATTTCATAATGACCTGTGTTGCCATAAATATGAATGTTAGCTTGTTCTCATCAGCTTAAAGTATTCCATAGACACAATGTTGCTTAAGTGACACAGCACCTTACAAAATAGGATGGCATACTAGTCAAATCAAGCTGCATCTATGTTACATGGACTCTTCATTTTCCTCGAAGTATCCGTGTCCAACATTCGACACTCGGACAAGGGTATGGGTGGGACACTCCATTTTAATGTAAAAATGTGGTAAAATTGAGGACAACCCGTGTCAGATTCTTCAAAGTATCCGTATCCTATTGAACAATTTATCCGAATCCATGTAACTTACTGCATAGAGTTCGGGGGATTTTCTTCAAAAAAAAAAATTAATTTCTTTCATGTGTGATTCATAAACAGAACTACGAAAAGAGTACAGACCTATGAAAAGTGAACTTCTTCAACAATGCATCAAGGTGACAATAGTAGTCACATAGAGCTCCAATTTAGTTCTAATTGTAAAGTCAGATCCATACTTGAAGTTAATCTTTCTTCTGATATTAATTGAACTAAATATCATACTTGACAATATGGTAAAGAGTTCGCTGGACAACATCTGCTGAACTTTTTAGCAAACTACGTCTTTCCAAACTAATTAGACAACAATACAAACAAATTATTTATTGTATGATACATGCCGAACCATTGAGTAAACAATGCTGCCAAGGTGCTTAGAGTGAGATTAAAGTACACACAAGGGCTGCATAAGATATGATTCTGATCTATGATACTGATTCTGAACTATGATACAGAAATGCCACTAAACTCCATTGCTGCACTAAACCCTACCCCAGATGATTATTAAATTAGTAATCATTCTCCATAAGCAACACTTCAAGCAAATCCACTCTATCTAACTAGAAAATCTTATCCACACCCTAATCACTCTGATATGCCACTATTACATAAAACCAAAAGATAGATATCACAAACTCTACAGACTTACTTAAGTCGTTTCTTCATGGTAGCCTCCACAACCCAGTCACCGACACAATTAAAATCTGTGCCTTTGGGAAGAAGATCAACCTTGACAAAAAATGGAAAAATGAAAATGATGAGACTACCAAATTGAAATTATCACAAGAAATATGAAAACTATATGTATATACAGTCTTTGGGTGCTGTGTTGTTGCATAGCCAACTGAACTACCAACCCTTAAAATTATATATCAAGCTTTCTATGACAATCTAAGTGTGTATAGAAGAAGTATACAATGATATTTAAGTATACAGAACTTCATTTAATTTAAGGCTGAGGAGCATTCTTATTTAAGTAGTGCATATATGTAATTCTAGATAAAGTAGGGTACTAGCTAGTAGGTAGATACTTTTATACAAAATACAGTGTTAGGTACCTACAACATTGCTTAAATAACCAGTTCAGCTTTTTTTAGGGAAAAGCCTACAACATCATACGTTGTGCAACAATAATGCACTTTACAACAAGTGATGTGAGAGGTACTACCAAGTGCAAGAGTGCTGAACTAGGTAGCCAATTTCACACTAACACACATTTACTATAAGTTCATGAAGAGAAAAAATAAAACAAATATTAAGCTATTTTAAAAATCACACAAGGTTTGAATAGGATATCATAAAGAATACTTCCTCCGCTCCAGAAAAAAGAGTTACATTTGGGTTTTTGATGAATTTTAATATTGCATATTTGGTTGAGAATTGCATGTTCAAATAATAAGTTTTTTCATGAAATTTGTTATAAATGTTCAATTAATGATAAGATGAGAAGATTATACAGATCCATTTTAGAAAATATAGCATTATAATATAAAAAAATTATGCAAATGTAACTATTTTTGTCGGACAAATATCATTTTCAAATGTAACTCTTCTTATGGAATAGAGGAAGCAATAAAGATCTGATTTCAGGTGTACAAAATATTACCTTTGTCACAACTAATATTATAGGATTTGCACCAGCAAAATCACGTGCATGAGCCAAGAAGCTCCCGTTGAAGTCTACAATATCAACCTGCAGACATAAACTAAGCCATTAGGAAAAGAGACAACTCTCAACTGTGATTGCTGAAGCCTTGTACTTGAGTCACTAGTTTTAATCATTAGGAACTGTTGCCTGAGAATAACTTGACATATTTGTAAATTACGGAAGGTACGAAAGTTGAACAGGAAAAAGAATCAAAAAATCATGTGTGCAATAAACATTTTCAAAAATATGATTTTACAATGAAAATTGTCAACACAAGGAAAAGAGTAATTTTCAAGTATTCTTCAAGCTAGATTATCTAGAGAGGTACAAAAACGTGTGGTGCAGACACAAGTGACACTTACAACTTCCAAAGGCTCACTTTCACATCATAAAAATGACTAAAACTATCTGAGTAAGATTATCAAACTCAAAAGAATAAGCTTCTAATATAAAGTGTGTCTCACCAATTTGACAATCAAAGCTTTCTCATGGCGCAAGTGAGATAGCTTTTCTCGAAGCTCCTCAGCTGAAACAAACTGCTTCCCACCAGAATAACCTCCATTGCCACCGACAGCAGTAATCATATGCCCGTGAGATAATAGATGGCACCTTCCACACAGAACTGTTCTCAGCTGACGGTGTTTTTTCTTCTGCAAACTCAACAAGACATTAAAATTTTACAGATCAGATGAATGGCGTTGTCACATAGCTCAACTAACAATAGATATGCACATAAAATCCATCTAGAGAAACAGCACATCAAAAAGCGCCACATCACAATGGTATATTGTTGAACTATCACATTCTGCAATCCAATCCAAGAATATCAAACACTTGCAGTATACAGGACAACTGGAAGCAAACATTTCTTTTCTATCCTAATCCCAATAATTCAGTGGCAGTTTAGGGATTTAGAGGGCACCACTATTAGTCCCCTCAGTCAAAATTATAGCCTACGTATTCAATTCAACATGCTCGAACTCAGTGTCTAAAAAACTACAACGAGACATAAACTTACTCTTTTTATGTTTTTTGTTAATCTTGTATAATATAAGAGGAAGAACAACTGAAGAAAAAGTGTGCATACCCCAGAGCACAATATAGCATAAATATCAAAAGAGATGCACAATGATGTAGCTTCCATATCAACAAGACAAAGGGAAATAAAATTACAGCTCTTTTTTCTTCAAATTATGTAAAATTATACATGACCAGATAGGTGAAATTCGTTATAAGAGAGGATAGAAAATGGCAAAACTATACATACAGCAATCACCAAACCATATCTGAAACAAACTTCTAGTTTCTCTGCAAATACCAGTCAATTATTTTAATTTTTACTTTTATTTTCTTATTTACGAAGGGAAAAGTTATGAATAACAATTTAATTTCCTTTGGACCTTACTTGAACACATAATAGAATATGCCATGAAGGACAAGAAATATGTAAAGAACAAGAGGCACTAGGAGCGTAAGACTAACTCAATTACACTCGGCCAAACAAAATAATTCGAAGTTTTGGGTCACCGATAAGAAGAAGCCAGAAAGATTATCCTACCAATTCATAGGTATCCGTATCCACATAGCCCGGTGCATCAGACTCTGATGTCTGTAAAGGAGCTCCACAACCATAACAACTAGGAACAACTGAAGAATTTTTAACATACCCACCAAGTTTCTCCCTCTTCTTCTTCTTCTTCTTAGCCGCCGCGGGTGCATTATCTGAGGCTGCCAAAGATTGTTGGTGGTGTTCGAGGAAGATCTCTCCTCGGGTCGGAGCGGCGGCTCCAGACCCATCAGGTTCAGTTATAGATATAGAAAGACGGGATTGAGACTCCGTAGATCTGCAAATGACTGACAGGGGTTTTGATGGGTAGGATTTGGGCAGATGGAAAGTAAAGAAAGGAGATAGAAGAAGGGTTTTAGGCACCATTGGACGACCGTTGTAGGAATAACAAAACTGTGATGTTTTGCTTCGGTTATACGGCCCGAGCTTGTACAAATAAATGGACATAATAAATATAGGTGTTAAATTATTAATTGTGAATTTATCAAAATTTATTAATTTTTTATATAGCTTAGTCATATTTAGGGGTGGTAATTTCAACTTGATTTCATTAATAATTCGCCTAATTTTGATTCTAATGTGACTCGATTATTAAACCATATACGATTAGAGTACGTATAATTTCGATTCAATATAATTCGATTGTTTGAACTCTTTAGTGTTTAAATATATACTATTAGAGTATGTATAACTTTGATTCTAATGTAATTTGATTGTTTGAACTCTATAATGTTTAAATAGGGTATAGTTTTACTCTTCCACCTTAACTATCCGACCAATTTATATATAAAATATAATTTATAATGATTTTAAAAGATTTTGTATAAAAAAATAAAAATAAAAACAAAGGGAAAAATGGAATAAATTAAATTTTAAAAATATTAAAAATATAATTCGAGCTAATGGAGTGGGGCGAGGGTTAGTATAAATATTAACGAGACGAGTCAGATTTAGAGAACTATGTATTTTGAACGAGTAGAGTTTGGTAACGGCTTTCTCTTAGCAATATTAATTTGTGCACATTTGTCTATATACAAGTTAACATCTCTAATATCACTCATAAATACCTTTCTTAATTCAAAAAAAAAAAAACAGAGAACAACATTTAGTAATGAAATTCTAAAAAAACTAACATCTACATAATTTTTTTTTATTATAATGCACTATTTTGTAAAATTTGTTATTACAATTTTCTTATCTTAGTTTTAAATAAACATTCATAACATATTTGTTTAAGAAAAATATTATTATTTGTACATTTAATTATTAATCAAACATAAAATATTAATATTTATTAAAAATCTAAATATTAATTTTTGAATGAAACAGATGGAGTAAGATAGTACAAATAATACACGTGTGTGTATACTCCGTGTAATTTAATTCATTATTCCATTTATTGTTATATTATTATTCGAGGTTTTAAAGATATTAGGGTGCATTACGTTTTATATTTTTATAAAATCGAAACAACATTTTTATTTAAAAAGAAATATACTTTATATTGAAACAAATAAGGACTTCTTTAGAGAAATGATATTTTTACATGTATAATTGATATTTTCACAAGATTCATCACATAAATTTAGATTCCACTAACTTTTTATGTGAGAAGTGTATTGTGAAAATATCAATTATGCATGTAAAAAAATCACCTCTCTTTCTTTATACATGCCTCAATTCTTTCTATTAGTAATCCAAAATATAAAGCAAATTCTGTATTATTCTTCGTTTTCGAAAGGGTATCGTTAGACATTAAACACTTGTACATGAAATCATGTTCGAAAGACAAATACACTATTCTTTTATATTTCATATTTGTTACTTTATATGACAGATCTTATATTCTATTTAATTATAAATCACATAGTTAAAAGTCATTTACTCATATTTCAAGGTAAATATGAAATTAATTTTCCTCCACTACCATTTTTGTATTTCTAAAAATTTAGTATGTAGTAGGAATGTAATATGATTTTTGATAGAAATGTGAGTCTCTCTTCTTTTCAAGCAAAGTATATAAGGACAATGATAGAATAACACCGTTAAATTTAATGTCACTATGCTTATGACATATTGATCTTGAGATGTGTGGCTTGAGGTAAAAAATTAGTGCTACAAGCTTTAGACGATCCCAAATATCCCCACGAATCAACTTTCAAACATATTTTTATTATGAGGTCATTGTTAACAAAAGTCCCCACAAATCAAAATATGAATGGTTATATATAAAGTGATGTGGTTAAACTTTATAGCGGTTAGTTAGTGAACTCCAATAACTTCACAATTAAAATTTTAATGATTGATAATTTTTCACATATATTTGTGTATATTTATTTATACAAGTTATTGATATCCATAATATTTTCCATTAAAATATATACTATATTTCAGTTCGGATGTCATTATTGCATGGACGCTGAAAAGCAAGTCCTTGTTAACATTTGCAAGTATGAGACATGTGCGAGCAAGAGATTTGTTATGCCCGGAAATGAAAATCAAACAAATGCAATTAATTATAGAACAATTGTGATATATATTAATTAGAGCATATAAAAACTTCCTCGACACTAACATACATTATTCATTGGGCAGTGAAATGACAAGTACCAACATTTCAAAAGAACAAGTTCATACCGTAGCTTGTGAAAGCCCAAACTATGCATAATTCAATCATCAACATTAAAAAGTTAAGTTCAAACAACTCCTTGAACCACTTTGACCATGTTTGTGGCTCATTCTTCAGCAGCTGGTCCGTCAACTGATCACACACCTTAGCAACGTTGTGGTGATCCGCTTGAGGCAACACTTTATGCAAACATATAGGAAGAAACTATCTTTTGTCATAAAAACTTAATATCAAAAAATATAATCTCTCAATAACTACTATATCTTTTGCGCGCACACAAAAGCCTGTGCGAATATATGTCATATATATGTACTTATTTGTATTTATCTATATCAATTAATATTTATAGGTTGGGAAATGATAGTTTTCTTCCATAACATATTCAGTGTGGTTAATATTTTTCCTTTTTTCTTTTACTTGCAGTTTCTCATAGTTAAGAAGCTACAAAAATGAAAAATTGGTGCAATTAGAGAGCTTTTTTATTTTTTACTTTAATATGCTGATATGAAATGACCCATTGAATAGTTATTAAAATGCTCAAATACTCAATAAAATAGATACGAAGTAAAATTTAACCATATGATACGAAGATCAACTTATACATCCTAGCATGTTATTATGAGTGAAATGAGATATTTGGGGTCATGTAGGTTTAAAATTTTGGAGGTCTAAATTTTCTTATGTTGTTTTTAAGTTTAGTCTACTAGACGGGAAAAACTAGAACTCTGGTGAGATTGCTTACTGGTGAGATTTTTTTCTAGAAAATAATCCGTGTTATTCTAGCTAGAAACTTTTAGACATTCAATCTGTTAAGAACTATATAATAAAACAAAAAATAAATAAAAATAGCGCGGGTCATTTTGTAGACAAAAATATCTCACTAGTAAACAATTTCATCTAAATTCTAATTTATCTCATCTAACCAAGTAAATTTTGAAGAGACATAGTAACTCTCTATTGAAAAAGTGTCAAAAAGTCACACTCCTCTCGTTACAAAAAAAGAGCAAATATTTTATTTATTTGTATTAAGTTGTAAAATCCTAAAACTCAAATTGTGACAATAATTTAACAGTGTTTTAGTATAATAAAGAATTTATTTTATTAGAATTTTAATATATTTTTAATGTTAATCAATTTTTTACTCGAAATCAATCAAATTTTAATTATAAATTTTCACAAAAATACTAGATAAATATATTGAGCATGGCTAACGAAATAAGTAAAAAAATATTAATGATTAACTAAAAAACTACAATATATATCACACTTAATATATATATATATATAATAGTTTTAATTAACTAATTATTTTTGAATTAATCAGTATAATAGTTTTCTTTTATATTATTATGTAATATATTAATATAAATAGTATATTAAACTAAAAACTTGTGTGCGTCGGTTGTTTAAAATAACCGACGCAAATGAATTAAAATAAATAGTATATTAAAATAAAAAAATTAATTCATTTGCGTCGGGCCTTTTAAACACCCGACGCAAATGTTGATTTTATGCGTCGGGTTTTTAAAAGAACCGATGCAAATGAGTTTAGTTTAATTACGAATATGCCACCATTTGGGAAAAAATACATTTTAGCGCCTTTTTATTTCCATTGTGCGACATATTTTCATTTGCCACCTTTTTGAAGACGAACTCTTAATCCTTTTCATTTCCTTTGCCCTAAATCTTCACAAGCTAGCTGCATACATTTCCATTTACTTTTCTCAATCGATCAAGATACAAACTCTTCGGCTTCTGGCAAATCGGAAAACAAGTATTTCCATTTCAGTTTCTCGCGAATACAAACTCTTCGGCTTCAGATTTGTTACAAGTGAAAGAGGTACTACGCGAACTGCGTGATTTAATTTTTTTTTTTTGTTTTAATGGAAATGTACATTGGAAGCTCAGTAGTGTTAAATGGAAGCTATGTTGTAGGGTTAAACATGTTGTTCTGCGTTTGTTTTGTTTATGCTATTTTTCTGTTTCTGCGTTGTAGGGTTGAGCAAATGTGTAAACTTATACCACTATATATTAGTAATAAATAATCTTTGTCGATTGAGAAATTGAAATGGAACTGCGATTTTCATTGTTGTTCTGTTTTTTGTTTTAATACATAAAATATTTTAAAACCCCAAAGTGTGTCTTGTGATATATGTGTTCTGTTTGTGATATATGTGTTCTGTTCTGTCTTGTAATTGTAAATTTAATTCAAAGATTTCATTTGGCACTATGAATGCACTATACCTGAAATTAAAATAGAAGCCCCAAAGTGTTTTCTAATGCACTATAATACACTATAATTCTTATATTATTAATTTATATTTTTAAATGTGATGTTTTTGACATTTTCTGTTCTATTTTGTAGTTTACAATTATCATGGACCACCGAAATTCGAGCGAGAGACCTATTAAAAAAACTAGAGATCCAATATCTTGCAAAAAATTGAAAGAAAAGTCTGCAAATAAACAAGTGCATAAAGTTATTGAGTTTGATGATAATCTTGGTGTTCCCATTAGAACATATGGTGTTGCATTCAAGTCGTACATAGGAGCAGTAGTTAGAGTTCAAGTTGACATTAATATTCAGAGTTGAGATCTAGTCAGTGATGGACTAAAGGATACGATTTGGGAAGATATTAAGGTATGTATTGAAAAGAATATTTAGTTGTTTTAACATATATTGTCGTTCAAATTTTATTACAAGTTTCTTATATGCATGATTTGACTATTTCAGACTGAGTGGAATATAACGGATGATGCGAGACGGAAGGACGTATTAAAATCTGCAGGGAAAATTTGGAGTGATTTCAAGTCAAGGTTAGTCTACCGATACTTACGTGTAGACAAGGACCCTTGCGAGAAATATGACTTCATAACTCGAGAGCAATGAGATAAATTCATTCATGATCATCAAAGTGAAGAATTTCAAGTATATTATTTTCATATTTTTATTATTATTGGTTTTCAAATATGATTATTTAATTTCACTGACTAGAACAGAGATTGTTTAATCATATTATTGTTTTACTTTCTAATAGATTAAAAGTGAGAAGACACGTGAAAATCAGAAGTTTAATGAGTATCCACATTATCTGAGAAGACTTGGATATGCAGCGAAAAAAGCTAAGTGGATGGTTGATGACCCGATTGATTCTCTACCTTCGTCTGAATCAGTTAATTCATTAATTGTATCAAATAATCGAACTGATCGTAGTTACGATTGGATTCAGGCGAGAGTTAGGAAGAGGGATCAAGGTGAAAGTTATTATTTTTCCAAGGACGAGACTAGGGATGTTGTTCAAAAAATGGTAAGAATATTTTGTTCATTTAAAAATATTTATATTTACAGTTATGCTTAAAATATTAATCGTTAAATTGATTTTGGAACATGTGGAATGGAAAGACAAAGCATCCGAAGGTTTGTGGACTCCTCACGGGCATAATGACATATTGTCACGTGCACTTGGAAAGAAGGAGTACGGCGGGCGTGTAAGAGGGGTTGGAGGAACAGTGCGCATGAAAGATGTATTCGGGACGGACAGAGGCAACTCCTGTAAAGGCGTAATATCAATGGATGAGTTGTCTATGATAACTCAAGAAATTGAAAGAAAAGTGGCCAATCGAGTTCGGGAGGAGTACTAAACTCAAATGAATGAAATGAATATGAAATACAAAGACCAGATTGGTTCACTGCATGCTCAGATTACGGGCATCTTCAATCACATGAGCCAGATGGGAATGCCTATGCCCCAATAAACTCCAACAACTGACGTGATTTAAAGTAGCTCCCACTCGGTGGATCCATTCTTTGAAATAAAGGTATACTTATTTTTACTCTTTTTTATGTCTTTCAATCATAAGTTATCATATAAGTGCCTTATATGTTCATAACTGAATTTTTTATATATAATTAACATAGAAGCCGACTCCATGTCGTCTCTTTGTGGTCCTTGCTGAGACCGACAAAGTGATTGTGGCTATTGGGACTGTTTTTCCACTGAATGCGTCGGGTGATGTTGTTCATGGTCACCAAATGGAGCTCAACAATGTTAGAGTATCCGTTGATGACGTTTGTCCTGAATTTCAACAAGCTCCGCTTCTAGTGCCTACGCATGAACATACAAGAGTAGGTGACGCAACGGGTAGCTTTGTTCAGTGGCCTAAACAACTTGTAATGTTAGGGCAGGTAACAAATTTCAAATTAACAAATAACATTATAAATGATTGTTGTTAATTCATTTAATTGATGTCAATGTTATTGTTTAACTTTATATCTAATTAGGATTCCATCTTACTGGATAAGGGGTAAAGAGCCTGGGTCCCCCCCCCCCC
>CM025782.1:33121420-33154471 GCA_014636745.2 Centella asiatica | reverse complement strand
GGGGCCCCCCCCCCCCCCCCCCCCCCGCCAAAAATAATCAAGTTCGTAGTAAAGGGTCGGCTACTAATGTGGATCAGAACTTGAGTCCAAAATGTAAATATTTACATTAATTGATTATGGCGTTGCCTTCCTCGGACTACGTAATTTCAGTGTCATTAGATTATGATTCATGCATTGATGCTCCGAAAGAAGTTGAAGACATGATATACCTCGCGAGCGAAGATATAATCCAATTATGTAAAATGGAATGGTTGAATATAAGTGTCATACAAATTTTCATGAGGTGAGCATATAATTTTCATACATTTTTATTTATCTTTTTTTTTTATATATATAAGTTTATTTTATAAACTAACTAATGAGTAATTTGTATATTATATTTAAGGTACCTGAAGGAGATGACTAAGGGATCTAATGTCTTTGGATTCTTGTGTCCTCAAAAAGTGGCAAATGCAGTAAATGATCCAGATAGCGCAAGTCGATACATTGCGGATATTTTTCTACGTTGCCGGGGATCCAAATTCATCTTAAGGTCGTACTTCCAAAAGTAAGAACATAAAAATGGTGGGCTTAATTTATTCTAACTAGCTTGTTCATTGGTATAATTTAACATTGTTATTTAATTTGTAAAAATGTAGGAAACATTGGATGTTGTTTCTTATATCTTGTGAGGAAAATACAATATATGTGTTCGACTCATTAAAAAAGGAAATGAATATGCCAATCAAGACAGCATTTGCAGTGTAAGTAAATTATATATTAATTCCTAAGTTATTAATATAAGTTAAACGTGTAAAATTCTTTTAACATATTTATTTACTCATATATAATACTATATATAATTTTGTAGGGCATTTCGATTATATGTTGCTCACGGTGGCAAGAAGAGAAAATAATAAGTTGCATTGGTATACGAAAAAGGTTAAGGTATAAAATACTTGCTAATTTATCCAAACAAAGTTGAGTTTGTTGGTTCTTATAATATAATTTCTTATTAAATTTTTAATTAACTTGACTATTTATATAGTGTCCTCAATAACAAGGAAGTGTTGAATGCGGCTACTATGTCATGAGTTACATGTATGACATCTTCAAGTTACATCAACGGGCTCCATATACAAAATGGACTGAGGTATATTGTTTTTAATTATATGCATGCAATTAACTATTTCAATCTAATAACAAAGTATCTTGTATATTGGTTTTAATTATATGCTTAATTGTTTCTTTTTTATAATATTCTACAGGGTTTGAGTGCAAAAGAGTCATATACTCAATTTGATATAGATGAAATTAGAGACCTGTTTGCAGAATATTTTATGAGTCATTGTATGTGACCTTTGCATATTTGAACAGCTTATACATTTGGACAGTTTGTAAATATTCCTGTTTTGAAAAGTTTGTAAATTTGAATTTGTATATATTCCTGTTTTGCAAATATTGAAGTGGTTGAATTTTGTATTATTTTGGCTTGTACACGTTGGATATTTTATTTTTAAAATGAAAATTTAAAAAAAAAACCCAATCATTTGCGGTGGTTCTTTTAACAGTACGACGCAAATAGATTAAATTATTTTTAAAATGAATTTTTATCAAACAATCATTTGCATCGAGTTTAGTTAAGCATCGATGCAAATGATCCTATAATTTGCGTTGGTTCTTTTAAAAATACGACGCAAATTTATTAATTTATTTTTAAAATGAATTTTTTATAAACCAATAATTTGCGTCGGGTATCTTGAAAAACCGACGCAAATGACAATATTATTTGCGTTGGCTTTATAAATGTCCGACACAAATGATTTTTTTTGCGTCATATCTTTAACCGACGCAAAATATTTATGATATTTGCGTCTCCGCCATATGAATCTCCTCTTAACAGACGCAAAATACGTTAATTAACCGACGCATATGATAAGTTTTGTACTAGTGATTATAAATTTTCACAAAAATACTAGATAAATATATTGAGCATGGCTAACGAAATTTGAATATAAACAATTTCAACCATTTTCAGTTAAGCTGAACGAAGAACATTTTCAAACTCAATTGTTTAAATTGCAAGCCGGGTTTTCAATCATCGAAAGTGATATTGCAAACCGGCCGTTTTGAGTTAAATTGCAAGCTCGATCACTCACTATTTAATTACTCCATTACATCAAAATTCAATGCCCCGGATAAATTAAATTCAATGTACCTAATGGCCTTCATCATCAAGAAGTTCGCCTTCGTTGCGCAAAACCGTACCATCTTCTTTAACAAATTCTCCAATGCACCTCATTACGAGAAAAAGATCGCCTTCAGATTCAACCAAATACAACCGAGTAGTGTAAGAATCTCTCAAACTGTCTCCACATTCCAACACTTCATCCGTAAACAAAACTTTGATCGTCTTTGTCCAAATATCAACACAACCATTATCCGACAAAGCAAATACACATTCTTGGTTGCATGTTATGTTTTCATAAAGTGTGTGCATCAACCCGATAAATACTTCCCTCGTCCACGTGCAATACTAAACATGCAAGTTTCGATGAGAACCCGTGTATAAAAAATGCTCCAAATTTGTCGATAGGTTCGGAAGTGAGAATAGCTTTAGTAACCTTATCAAAGAATTGTGGACTAGGTGGGTGGAGGAGGGATATCAAATTTGTAAGCTTTATTATGATCAAGTGAGGTTGTTGTACGAGGAATGGAGATGAAGCCGATGACATGATTAATAATACAGAATATGGTCCAAGAAATTGATGCAAGTTTTGTTAAAATAAGTACATATGAGGATTGGCTGATTCCTTTATATATACAAGCAGGTTTAAAATCCGTAGTTGAATTGGATTAGGAAATGTTCCATTTTTTACTAATTGGGCTAGATTCAGGCCCAGGCCCAGGCCCAAATCCTAGTCGGATCATTTCCAGATGGAATATGTTATTTTGTCAAGGAATTGCTAATACGTGACGGGGGTTTCTTAAAACGGCCAACCAAACGGACCTTCTTGAAAAACTACTATCTCCTTCCATGGGTGTGTATCCTGTATTCTCAGATAACACGAAGAAACCCTAGTAACACACTAAATACCCGTTACGTCTTCTCGAATCCCGATCTTTTACACCCAGAATTAGGGTTTTTTTTTCTTTCTGATTTCTAATTACAACCGAAGTAGTAGCCATGGACGCACAGAGAGCTTTACTCGATGAACTCATGGGTTCAGGTTTATTTTCTTTCAATTGATTAGTGAAACTCGCATGATGTTGTTTGATTTAGTTATCAAGTATTGTTTTCGCAAGATTTGTGTTTCTTTGTTGGTTTGAATTTCATCAATTTAATCTGATACCTTGTTCTGCTGTTTTAATTGTTGGATATAGCTCGTAATTTAACTGAAGAAGAGAGAAAGGGGTACAAGGAAGTCACATGGGATGATAAGGAAGTTTGTGGATTTTATATGGTTCGATTTTGTCCTCACGATCTTTTCGTGAACACGAAGAGCGATCTAGGTGGGTTATTATCTCTGTCACGTATGATCCTTATAAACTTTCGGTACATTATTAAGAAAGTTTATGAATGAGTAAAAGAACAGATTACTGGTTCTTTTGTGTGTTTTATCCATGTTTTTGTCATATATTTTATTGATGCCCTTTTTGATTGCTTTGTTTTGTTGTATATCAGGGCCTTGTGAAAGAATTCATGACCAGAAGTTGAAGGACAGGTAATACATACGATTGTTAAATGCTATAGGGTGGTGTCCTATGAGTTCCTCATGGATTCTTCTGCTGATTCTTTAAAGTTTTCTTTAGAACTTACTGGGTGGGGTTTTACTATGATAATAAGAACCACGGTCATAATGTGTTTGAATGTGAGCTAGCTGCATCTAGGATGATTTCCTTTGAATGGTGCCTCTTATTTTAATCATGTTGGCTATATTATTTATTAAAATATACGTTGATCATAAATAAGTCACTGGTTCCATATTTAAAATTTTAAATAAAAGAAGAAGAAGAAAAACACTAGTTGATTCTGACGATTCCCCTTCTTTTCGGTCTTTCGAGAAAATTGAATGGCTTTGCAAATGTGTGTAGGGTGGAACTTAAATATGAGTAACACGCGAGGTATGCTAATAAGAATTTGGAGTTCTGGCTGTTGCAAGTTTTTACTTTGAGGTAACCAATCTATAGCCTTTTAGTCAGGTACATATGAGGAAAAAAAAACAATTATAGTAGCAAAATGAATTTGTTTTTAAACTAAGCTCTCCTTCCATCTGATTACACTGATGCTACCTTGACATCATGTCCAAAGGTTTCCTTTGCCTATAGATACTACTGAATTCTTATTTCATATAAAAGGCTTCACATATGATAACTATGTGCTTTTCTTTAATTTGTTTGGCGTTAACTGATTCATTAATATTAGAATTTGGTGGGTGATCTTTTACTTCTACCACCTCAGCTCTTTCTTCTGTCCAGGATGATGTTTTTTCCTTAATATTTTACCTTTTCAATAGAGTTGCCCGGTTGGCATCTGGCCCAACACTGCATTTTACTATAATGATGATAACCTTGTAATGTCAGCTGACAGTTGTGAGACAATGCTTTCATTGAAACAGCTAATATGCATAGTAAACTCATTCACAGTAAATTCAGCATATTATTTATTGGGGTCATTATGTTCAGATTTTCTCAGTATGTTATGAGGTTCTTCTTACTCTAGGCGTCAGGTCACCATTTTTTCTCATGTTGGATATCTTGGTGTCCAACCCTTTTATTTGGCTTTTAATTTTAATTCCTTTAGTCCAATATTTGGGGGGGTAATTTCTGTATTTAGTTGGTTTTTGTTGTACATTTGAATATAGTTTTGAGTCCTTTAGGTACGCGTGTCAATTTTTGACTCACAATCATGAAAATATAAGGTAAACCAATAACATGACTAAATGAGCATGCAACTGTCAATTATTTATTTATTTAAAAGGAGTTAATTAAGATCTGAACATTTTATTGGTAAACTTCTCTATGACACAATTAACACGAATTAACCGTCATACCCTTTGATGCCTATCATAGAGACAAGTTATTTAACATAACATTTACACGAAACTTCTATACTTCTTAAAGTTGTGATGAGTTTAGGATATTTATGACATTTTTGTAACATGGAGAGCTGGATTTAGATACCTAAAGGACAAGGTCGTTACTGAACTTTACAATTTTGGGTGATATGCCTTGGTCTGGCCTATTGTCTAGTGACATTGATCTTGTAAATAAAATATAACCATCCACGTTAGTTTTCGGGTGTGCCTTGTGTTGCAGTGGACACCAAGTACATTTTTTGATATTGTAGTTCCTTGTGTTGATTACTTGACTCAGAATTTTAGGCTTTCAGCCTGCTGTAGTTATATGATGCCGTATTGAATTGGTAGTGGCAGCTTTCAAATTTAATTCATGCTTCTAATGTCCTCCTTTCCTTTTTTTTCTTCTTTTGGTTAGTAGATTAAATTATCTTAAAATCCCTCTTCATTATGTAGTTATATACTGCAATCATTAGTTTACTGTTTTCATGAATTCTCTGTATTGACGTCTAAATTTAGTTTCGAGAATTCTCCAAGACATGATTCCTATGTGCCAAAGTTTGAAGCGGAGTTGGCCCATTACTGTGAGAAATTGGTGCGTTCACTCTCTCTCTCTCTCTCTCTCACTCACTCACTCACACACACACACACACTCTCTCTCTCATGTTTTGTGATTTTGATTCGTTTGACATTCTAGGTGATGGATTTGGATAGAAAAGTAAGGCGTGGGCGAGAACGCCTTGATCAAGAGGTTGAAGTTCCACCTCCAACTCCAGTCCCAATTGAGAAATCTGAGCAGTTAGCTGTGCTGGAGGATAAGATAAAGAACTTGCTGGAGCAGGTGGAGGCTCTCGGTGAAGCAGGCAAGGTGGATGAAGCTGAAGCACTAATGAGAAAGGTGCTAAAAGCTCATGCCCTGAGGAATTTTTGTATTTCAATCTGTTAAAAACCAATTCATATAATTGTAACTCCCAGTATTTGATTTATGAAGCTTGACCATGATAACACTGCTTCTCAGGTGGATGTACTTAATGCTGAGAAGACGGCATTGACTCAACAACCACAGAATGACAAAGTTTTAATGCTTGCACAGGAGAAGAAGATGGCTCTTTGTGAAACTTGTGGCTCCTTTCTAATAGCAAATGACGCAATAGAGAGAACCCAGTCTCATATCACTGGCAAGCAACATATTGGTTATGGCATGGTACGGGATTTTCTAGCTGAATATAAGGTGAGTTTTGTGTCACTGAGTCTATCTACTGTGCTATTACATTTTCACCCCAACCAACCCGGCAACCCCCTCTTCCCCTCTTCCTTGCCCCAAGTACCCCCCCCAAACAAAAAAAGAGAAACTTTAAAATAGTAATAATACTGCGCAAAAACTCGTGCCAACAACAGTAGTAATGATAATACTGAACATGAACTTTAAACGAACAGGAAGCTAAAGAAAAGGCAAGAGAAGAGGAAAGGTTAGCAAGAGAAAAAGAAGCTGAAGAAAGGAGGATGCAGAGGGAGAAGGAATCTGAGAGTAGACGTCGGAGTAATTCAGGTGACGGGGACAGGAGCCGTGATCGGTACCGAGAGCGAGACCGATATCGTGGAAGGTCTAGGTCTCAAGAGAGAAATGGTAGAGTAAACCGTGAAGGGGAAAGAGGTTTGGATAGGAAATACAGCAATTCTAGAAATGGAAGAGAGGGAAGCAGAGACAGACACCGTGGGCGTGATAGGAGCAGGTCACGTTCCCCTATTAGGCGTGGTCACAGGAGGTCACCCAGAAGTCCAGTCCGCTCATATTACTGAATTGTGTAGACAAATATCTGAGTTTTAAATTCAGAGGAGGTAGACCTGTTTAATATTTTGCTTTATTTGATGAATCTGTTGGTTTGGAGTGCAAGTTATATGGGTGAACTTTATCTTTTTTTTCCTTCCACAGCTTTGTGGAGACTAATCTCCCCATCATCAAAATTTGAGTAGAGGAGAAAATGTGATGAGGTAGGTATAACTTCATTGTTATATGTTATAACTCTGATGTTATCATAAGCTTAAAAAATACAGCTTTGCTTTAAGCAGTTCCTTGCTTTATTTTAACTTTTCTTTTAATATATATATATATATATATATATATATATATATATATATTATATCTTTTGTTCATTTATTGTTGATATGATTGCTCGTCACCCGTGGTGGGTGATTTAGTTGAAGAGGGGACCAATTTTATGAAATGTAAAACAGTTATTCAGTTGGGTCGGGTGATCAAATTTGTAAAGTAAAAATAGGCCTTAGAGTGTGATAAATCTTCTCCTTTTCATGATCTCTTCGGCAGAATCATCAATGTAGAAGTATCCGGTGTGTGATGGGCGCTTCTTAAATTTCCATGGTCGACCATTTGCAATGGATTACAAGTAGTCTGTCGAAATTACAGGTAGTTTCAGCAAATTTTCCCCCTCCTATGGTTCATCTATGAAAAACTTTGTTTAAATACAAAGAATATAAAAGCAATAAATAAGTTTCAAATTGTATTAGCTATTAATTTTTGTGTTAATTTAGGGGAAAATTTGATCTTTCTTTACGTGATCGTGATTAGTAGATGAGCGACTTTGGCATTAACAAGTTGCCTGTAATATGTATTTTGACGTTCGACATATTAGATGCTGAGCACAGATACAACCCGCTACTTTTACCAGCAAGGTGCATTGGTTTGTTGAGAGGCATTGTGCGCGCGGGGTTGTTTTAGGAGAGTAAATTAGCAAAAGAAAATATTAATTTTGATTCATACCATCTTCATCACGTGTAGTGTTCTCTCTGTTCACTCGTAATTGATCTTTTACTTTTTTAATTTGTCTATATTTATTTGTTGTTTACAAGATTTTGGGAGAAATAATATTAACATCATTATTGGGAGTGTTTTCTTAAATTGCTCTATTATTTAATGCATCTTGCAACAATTATTTTAGAAACAATTAGGTAATTTATATCACAATGATGATGTTAATACTATTTTTTTAGTGGCTGTGAACATAAATTAGAAGTGGATGGGAGTATGACAATGATTAACCTAAGCATCTTTTTTGGTCCAAAACATGCTCAAAACGGTTTAAAATCTAAGCATTAGATTTGACTTTTAATATGTTTGATAATTTTTCATTTAAATATAAATTGTGGTTCATTTAACTATCAACATAATAGATTACAATATATAATTGCAGTCACCAAAATTGAATAAACTTATACAAATTTAAGTTTTCGAAATGCAAATTGCTTGGTTAAAATGGTTATAATTACTTCTTCACAAAGACGAGGTCCGGAGTTTCAAATATCCAAGTTGCATAAAAAGAAAATCACTGCAAGGTGGAGATAATATGTATATAGATTACATTTGTAATATGACAATTGCCAAAGGAAAAAAAATTGTAATATGGCAACAATATGGTGCTATTCTATTAACTACGGGAAACAAGTAAATTTTTTAATGAGGAATTATTTTGGACTGGAGAAAGGAAACTGGAATCGACGTACCAATGGATTCTGAAAGTAACGTTCAAAAGAAAAGAAATTAGGTTTTATTTTCTGTTTTCGTTTTCCGACCCAAAATTTTAAATTTCTCTTCTTTTAACACAGCACATAATTCCTCTATTCTCTTGATTCAATATTGGTAATTTCTGATGCGATCTTTGCGTATTTATAAATTCTAAGTTTTATATTATGGTGCAACATAATTAGAATTTTAAAATAAAAAATCTGCATTATCAATAAATTATTATTACTTCAAAATAAAATAGTTGAGCCAAAATAAGATTCGTAATAGTAAAAGTCGAGTGCATTCTTATGTTTACTGATTAGGCTTCTTTAAAAAAAAATTTCAAGTACTTTGAGTTACCTTTTTCATTTTCTTTTCTCGCCTGAAAAAAAGAGAAACAATTCTTAGAATCTATTTTAGAAAGGAAAAAAAACTCGGTGCCTAGTTTCAAACACAGGGGCCTTTATCCAAAATAATAATAATAACGACAAAACAGAGGGAAGCATTAAAACTACAATAATAACATAATTGTTTATTTCTAAGAAATTACTAATAGTGATTTTAACTTATTTAAGAGTGGCCATGACTATGGAAGTACTAACAAAAATCTTTCCAGAACATTCTGTGGAGTGTATAGCAGAATAATCTTTCCAGAACATTCTTCATTATCTTCTCCAGTCTTCTACACACTTCTCTCCTAACCTCCGCCTATATATCGTCACCAGTCACAGATTTTCGTCACGCCGTATTCTGATAACTCCCCAATTGCTAAGCGCTTTCTGCATTTCTGATATTGTTCTCTCGCTGCTTCAATGGCTTCATCACTTGCTTTGAAGAAGCTCGTCGCTTCGTCTCTCTTCCCCAAGTCCCTCCGACCGGTGGCCGCTGCCTCTCAGTCAGCATCGCGGTTCTTCAACACCAACGCACTGCGCGATTACGACGACAATGACCGAAACCTCGACGCTGATCGCAGTGGTGAGCGCGATATCTCCGGTCGCCGTGATTTTCCTCCCAATCCTTTCGCAGGTTGTTGTACCTTCTGTCCTTAATTTTTCTATCAACTAAAATTACTCGTTGAATTGTTTCAATCTGAACACAAATATATACATACACACACACACACACACACATCTATCTTTCTCGTGTCGTGTTTAATTTTCTATCTTCAATTGAGAATTAATTTTAGATTATGTTTATGTTGAACTTTTGGAGACTAATATGCGTTGATTGAACAGATGTGCTTGATCCTTTCTCAACGAGTAGCCTAAGCCAGATCCTGAACTTGATGGACCGCTTTGACTCTCCCCTGTTCTCCGGCCTTCGCAGCGGCACTGGATCTGGAATCAGGCGAGGCTGGGAAGCAAAAGAGACAGCCGACGGACTGTATCTTCGGATGGAAATGCCTGGACTTGGCAAGGAGGATGTCAAGGTCACGGTGGAGCAGAACACTCTGATCATCAAAGGAGAAGGAGAAAAGGAGTCGGCTGAAGATGAAGATGTAAATGGGAGGAGATACAGCAGCAGGATTGATTTGCCAGAGAAGCTGTACAAAACCAACGAGATTAGGGCTGAGATGAAGAATGGAGTGCTTAAGGTGCTAGTTCCTAAAGTTAAGGAAGAGGAAAGGACTGATGTGTTCCATGTTAATGTTCAGTGATTTTGGTAATTTAGATTGCTGTGGTTTTGTTAGGGTTTAAGGGTGCCGTCGTTGTTTAGTGGGATTTGGGTTGGGATGTCACGGTTTGAGTCGAGAGAATAACCTCTACATTGCAAGTGTTTTTACATTACTGAAATGTTATCCATATGTGCAGTTCTTACTGTTTTTTCCTTGGTTTTTTATATTTGATGCATTAGTTGCTTGAACGGACTTTTGGGTGTATAGTTCTGTAATTGAAGCAGGAAAGAACAACTGATCTTTATTTTCAAATGTTCCAAAGATAAACAGATCAAATTACTGCACATAACCCAGAATAAAAAGACAAATTTGCGACGAACTGAATAGATCAAAATGATTGAACATCTGTGGAGATCAAGTGGCTAACTATTCGAGAAATTTGCAATTGTTTTGGAACCTTTATTTCAACTATTCTTCGCTCTCTTTGTTGGGATTTGCAATCGTTCTAAGAAATATATTGTAAATTTCTTTTTGTCAAATATCATCAAATGTTGTACTTATCAAAAAAAATAAAAATAATAGTTATATATTAATATCAAATGTTCGTTTTCTTGTGAATTCTACTCCATGCCTATATATGTTCTTACCATAAATAGTTAGATTTAAACAAATAAATTTCGTACACCAATAAATATATAGCATTGTGATTAGAAAAGAGTGTTTATTATATTTCAGAACCAACTGATTACATGAGACGACATAGCTTAAAAAAGCTAGAAAGTGCTGAAACTTTTGTAAACGGAAACAAGTTCTTGGTCACACATGCATGCTTCACACTCCAAATCAGCATCTTCAAATGGTTTCCAGTCTATAACCATTCCATGGTTGTGACTAGTGCAGCAAGTGGGTTTTACTGGTTGTCTATCTTGTGTTAGACAATTGTTAATCCAATGAATTTGTCTAATTTTTTTTTTAAAATTTTCCCGACATCGTTTTGCTTTCCTTTTTGTTGATTTCTTCATGCCACTAATAATCTTCATTCCTTCATGCTTGAACTCATTCCCATGCATCAATAAGATGATTCCAATAACATACAAAGCTTCTTGATTTCCGGAATTTGCTGCCCTCAACAAATTTTGGACGCCAGACTCCAAGTCCATCATACTAAAATATTCAACCTACGACAATTAAGGCAATGTTGTTACATTAGTAACTAACAAATATAAATAAAATAAAAGAGTACACCTTATTATATAAAATTGTTTGGAATAAAATAAATTAAATCTATCGTAATCATAATTCGAACAACATGAGTATTATGTTGACTTACGAGTCCACGGCGATATATTGCCTCGGGGTTTCCACTAACAGAGCAGCGATCGATGAATGCAGATATTTGTTCATTTCTTGGAATCACGGGAAACTTCTCCAACGAAACGTTCTGAAAAACATATCTATCGTCTGCAACCTCGTTTAAGTTCTTGGAACTGGTATATATATATATATTAAAAATTCAAGTTATAAAAAACAACAACAACAATTGCAAACAATTAATCAATAGTAATGTTGAAATAAAAATTAGAGCTAGCTAGCGGAGCAATTAATTAATTATATGTACCTCAGTTTGACATTAAATAAATCTTTAATCGAAGAGGAAGCAACACGAGCTATAATATCGGTGATCAACTCGATTGGAATAGAGTCCAATGTTGAAGCCAAGGTCCTTTTGTTTTTCTGCTTCTTGATGCAGTTGTTATTAATTTCATTTTTTCTTCTTGATTGTCGCACCTTCGAGCTAACCATTGTAATGGAGTTTAATAATTTTAATTTGCTAGATTGTAATTTAATATTTTTAAAGAAAAAGAGCTGGGAATTAATTGGATTATTATGCTTGCAATGTACGAGATACTTGTAACACACATAATATATAGAGAGAGGAGAGAGAGGGAGAGCTGAGATTGACGATTTGTAATTGGTTTCCTTTTCCTTCTCAAGTTCGATCGGTGAAATAATTAATTTAACAATTTCCTAATATTAGTCGGTTAGTTTATTTATTTTCCTGATATAAGAGGGATTAATATATTGGTGGAGTATATTTTTCCTGTTTCTACAGGGATTGTTCCGTTTCCGTGTTGCCATTGGACGAAGAATGGTTTAAATTGTTTCCTTTTTACGTGCCAAACCAAACAACAAACTGGGGAAGAGAATATTGAGCTTTACATTATGATTTATGTACGTACCCATAAATTGAATTAGTACTAAAAAGCATCAAAGCTGAAAGCATGTGTACTTTGGTATATGTTCTCCTAACCGGACTGTATATCTTCTAAGCCCATATGTATAATATTTTAGGTGAACCTCAGTCATTCATATTTCGAGCAAATAAAATATGTTTAAATATTACCTTGTGAGAGTGCAACATGTTTTTTCAAGAGAAAAACATATGTGCATGTTGGCTTACTAATAATGCGATTGTAAGCAATGTCAATCGTTCTCTTCTTAATATTCTCTTAGCGAGATCGATGTATGTTTAGTTGGGGTTTACTAAGCTATGTAATTTTTAACCTTTTTATCTAATTTCCAGACCGTCGGCTCATATTGTAGCCAAAAAAATAAAAATTTGTTGTCAGTTTGCTAGGTTTCTTAGTGAGATTATACTCAGTTAAGTGCGTAGGATTCTATCCCAATTATACTTTGAAATCAGGAATAATAAACTTTGAAATTTTAAAACAGATGAGAAAGGGAGATAAAACTGAGTAAAATTCCCCTATATCGTCAGGATGAGTTTGCTTGTACATTCCCTATTATAAATTCTCAGAATCTGCTATGTATTCTAAAAATATTCTCTAGCTCCCCTAAATTTCAGTAACCCCAATTTCACATATCAATTTATAAAAATATGTTATAGGGAATGAAACACCTATTAAAATAGAAAAAATAGCGTTGTACTCGTCACTTTAAGAGAGAAACATGAGACCGTGATAAATAAACTCCGTCAAATCCTTTTTCTTTCTCTTAATTAAAGCAACCAATCATTTAACTGTTATTATTATTTTAAAAAATATTTTTACCAACAAGATAAATAAATAATTAGATACGTTTATTAAAATAAAAAATCGTGTTTCAATGAAGATAAATTGACAAAGAAGAAACAACTCGTGACCCAAAATTTTTAGATGCCAGATCAAATTTATTTCAACAAACATTATTATTGGGGAAAAAATCATCTCAAAATTTATTCATTTTGAATCTAAATCTTAAGAATGTTTTTGAAAGCAAGGAGAAATCAGGTAATTAAATTGGTCAAATTCCTTCGGTTATAACCTCTCTAGTCTCTCCCTAGCTAGCTTCTTACTTTGATCTCACTAGTTAGACCAAAGTCTCTCGTCTGTTAAGGCCCAATAGATCGAGCGTTATAAAAGAAGAGAATACTAAATAGTAAACACCACATGTTCTAAATCAACATATATTGTAAGTTTTAATTGCATTTGGAGATGAAAGCATAAAAGTTTGAAAGAAGAAATACCAAGTTAACAATGGTTGAAAAACGTACAGAATTGCTCCACATGCTACAGACAATTAATCACTACTACTTATCTCTCACAAAAAAAACGATATTTAGATTTTTCATAAATATTAATATTATATGTACAAATAACAAGTTTTTCTCATTGAATTTATTATAAACATTCAGTTAAAGATAAAAAGATTGTAACAATAATTTTTAAAAAATATAACAATATTATTTTTATTTTAATCATCCAACAATCTGGAATATAACTTATTATTGTGAGTCGATGTTCTCAATAAATTAAATAAAGTACGTACTATACGCTCAAAAAGGGTTGCTCGATTCTAGGAAATGAAGGAAGGGTGATGATGTTCTTTTACGGTGATATGGACATATTTAAATAAATATACTCATAAAAAGTATAGTAAGTGATAACATTATATTGCACCGAGTTTTCATATTAGAATAGGACTTGAATGTTCGTAGACGCCAAGCAAAATAGATATGTGGACATGACGCGGTTAAGCCTTTCGGCCTACAAAACTAGAAAAGGAATGGCCCATATCGAGTGCCATGTCAACATATGAGCTGTAAGTTGTATTCTCGCATAACCCAAATAATACACTTTCGCAAATGAAACGACACAGCAAATCACAATCTCCTCCTTAAAAAAATAGTATAGGATACACATGAAATTTTATAAAATTCTATGGAGGACGATAAAAAAATTTAAAAATCTGGACTGATGACCATCACCCCCTATCATAATGTAGTTCTGCCCTTGATTATAAAGTATATTTCGAATTATTTTTCTAGAGGTCCAATTTACTACAACAAATAATATTTGATCTTATGTATTTAGTGTACGGATGACCATCACCCCTATCATAATATAGTTTTGCACTTAATTATAAAGTATATTTTGAATTATTTTTTTAGAGATCCAATTTATTACAACAAATAATATTTGATCTTATGTATTTAGTGTTGGGAGATTGTAAAGTGTAATTGATTAATACAAGGGATAAAACATAGAACTATTTAACATGTTTAAAAGGGTGTTAAAATTGTAAATACTTGTGGAAAGGGATAATACATATATTGTAATAGTAAACCTTTAAACGTATTGTAACGCGTGCCAAACGTACTGTAATATGTATGCAATTCGTATTATAATCTGTATTGTAATCTTATGTATTTATTGTAATACAATTACATATTGTATTACAAATTTCCAACAGTATCCCTCTGCCCTTTGAAACTAATTTTTTTTTTTTTGGCTCTAAATGTGTTGGATGATCTCACCGATCCCAAATTGCTAACAGTAGTCCTCTGCCCTTTAAACAGTATATATGTCCGGTTCTAGTTAAGAACACTCTCGCCGGATGTACTATACTTTTTATGATATTTATTTTAAGAGATAAAAAATTGAATAATGTGGATCTCTATATATATGATGATTTGTTATTCAAAACTTTAACAAAATTAGATAATTTGAATAAATCTATAAAATAAAGATTCAAAAAAATGAAAAAAAAAATGTGATTCAAAATTTAAAATAAAAAATCCGTCAAAGAATATGGGTGGTGAACAATGTTATCAAAACGAGGCCGGATCAGTTAATTCGACTGGTTTAACAGCAAACCGATTATAGGTCTGGTCAGTTTGATCAAATTTAGCGGTTTAAAAAAATTGAGAAAAAATCGATAAAATCAGGGGTTTTTTTTCTTTTTCTCCTAAGTGGGTTTTCTCTTTTTGTTCCTTAAAACTGTGTCTTTTGTCATTTTGTGAACCGGTTTAATGAATTTTTAGAATATTTGATGAAGTTATTTTGATTTATAAAAATATTTTTAATTCACTATGAATTTTTATATAAGAATATTTATAATTTATAAGAATATTGCCGATTTACTATAAATTTTTAGAATATTTGATAAATTTATAAAAATATTTATAATTTATATAATATTTTTTTAAAAAAAATAATTCAATTAAACTACCAATTAAATTATGAATCAATAATTTGACTAGTTTATTTTTCGATTTAACATTCATTGCGAACGATTTTGTGCTACATACGAACAAATTTGATGCGTCCCACCAGAAGGTGCAAAGGCACGAAATACGAGCCAAGAATGCGAGCTGAGGAAACCCGTAAGAAAGCCTCCATTGGGCCCAATGCGATGCTCGTCCATGTTTTCGGCGAACGACACGTAGGACAGCTGGACCCACGGAATGTAGAGACAGGATCTTAGAATATTCGCGGCCACCAGAAAAGGATTAAAGGATTATGCCTTCAGTTGTGCGAATATGCTTCTTCAAAACCCTGACGCCACGCTTTAAATTACGTTTTGGTCCCCAGATTACTCAAATATTACGGTTTTATCATTTGAAATTATGGATCGTTATGTACTCCGTATTACGGACTGACCGACTGATTATCTCCGTGCATGCTTATACAGTTATACATATGATTTCTTTCTTTTTTTTTCTTTCTTCCAACACTTCTTATTTTTGAAATATAAAATTATTTTGTCTTATTCTTTTATATCGACAGATTTGCCCAACTAAAGGCTCTCCTTCTAAGTAATTCTCACTAATTCTATTTCGTGTTAAATTTTATTGATCGTTAATTGAATAAATAGTAAAGTAATATGTTTAATCTTAAATAAATTTAACTATATAATTTATACATATAAAAACAAATACATATACAAATTTTTTATCTATTATCCAGAAAATATAAAATAAAATGACCAATGTTATATACCGACATGAAAACCATTGACTATGTAAGATCCGGGCTATTATCTTTACCTTTGATGACTTACAAGTTTATGTCCATCCATGGTCGGGTACATTTTTTTTTTTTTGATTTCTCTCTTATCATCGCTATACAAAATTTGTGAAGTGTGTTCACACCCCCAAATTAACTTGACAAGCAATCTATTCTTGCGAACAAACACAACTAGAGGACCATATAATTATTATGTGTGCAATCATCAAAAAGAAAAAGAAATAGTTAGCCTCTTTCTTTTTATTTTATAAAAAATTTAAATTTAAGGGAACATCCTCCCCCTTGAAAAACATTACTTTCTCATTGTGAAATGCACGATATTACTAATCTGATAATTGATCATCACATTATTTTCATAAATTAAATGTCTTCACAATTGTTTCCTCCGTCCTTGATCTTTGACATATTGTGGCCAAGTGTCATATAGTGTTGTGGACGACCCTTACCATTTCTTATAGCCATTTAACTTAGCTGTCTTACTTATAGTGGCTAGCTAACGGGTCAATTCCATAAAAAATTGTGAGACTTCTTTTCTCCACGTTACCAATTTGTGGAATAAAATAACTGGTCTTAAACTAACAAAACGCAATTGGAAATATATTCAAGATTAATTTAACCATAAAAGTGTGGTGTAAAATAAAGTAGTGAAGTCCGCGTCATGTGAATATAGATAGGTGAATGAATCAGCACCACAAACACTTCTTTTATAGTAACTGCTTACTACTCTACTTTCTAATAATACTCTTCTGTTACAAATAATCTCCTAAACAAACATAAACAAGCAAAAGAACGAAACAATCACTTCCAAATAAATAAAAAAAATGGAAACAAGATTCCCCGCATGTAACTCGCATGCTTGACTTACAAGGAAAGAGCAACGACATGTCCAAATTTGCCCAATATTATGATTAGGAAAGCCAGATTTATTTTTATTTTAGTTAATTAAAGTAAATTAATCACAATTATAGTATTTTATTTTTATAAGAATTAGTCAAAAGTAATTAGAATTTTAAATATAATTTTTTTCATTTTCTCTCACTTTTCTTTTCTATCAAATCGATTTTATTTTTATCCGATCAAACCTTAGTTGTATCCTCGTGTATTTCTATAGCAATATCTAATGACAATACTCCTACAACACAAAAGTAGCGTTTAAGAAAATTCAACCAATGCCTTATTTACCAAGTGATTTGTATATACTTTTCAGTGGTAATAACTAATAAATGTCATAATATCATATTTTAGGAATATAATACTCATAATTATGTCTAATGTGTATATAAATCTAATAATGATTTTTTCCAAAATATTTCTCAACGGTTCTTTTTTTTTTCTATAAGAAAAAAATATCAAAAATGTCACTACAGAACATAGATAGCTGTAATTTACTTTCAATCTTATAGTTTTGTGAATAATGTTTACGAAACACAGTAAAACTTTTTCTTGTGTATCTACAAGAAATTAATAATTTTAATAAAATAAAGTCCTCTATTACTGGTGTATTTGGTGTTTATTGTCAATTTCCCAAGGTCCTTTTCCACTTCTTTGTCATCGAGGCCGACTCTTCTTTTTATTCTTTAGTAATTAGGACAACAGTATAAGGGTATATACGGCATTAAATTAATAAATACTACCGTCCGCGTCTGCCTTTAATTATAAAGATTTGCGTTTTGTGATTTCGGAAGACATTCATCGTGTCCATCATCTTCAGTTCGACAGTCGGTTATTCAGCTCGTTAAGCAAACTGATGAAACTCACAGCACTTCCTCTCTAAATATTGATAGATAAAAATTCAGGCGATTTATTCAACTTATCCATTAAGGTATTTGAAATAAGTTTACATTTTTTACGTCTCTCTTTTTACTCATATTTCTCTTCCGTTGGGCGTATTGTTTTTTGAATCAATCGTTTCTCTTATTTTTGTTTGCTTTTCTTCTACATGTAGAGATTGTTTAGAAGAAGTTAGAATTAATGGGTGTGCAGCTAAACACGAGTTCTTTTGTATTGAAGTAGTGGGTTCGTCTTAGATTGCTGAAAAAGTTCAAAAATTGCACCAAAATGTGTGTCCGATTGTGTTTTGCCTTTCCCACTTGTTTAAAGTTATCATTTTCGGTTTATCAATTGAATTCATCTGAATTACAATTATCTTTATGGGCTTGAATCCTCTGCAGATTCTCGTTTAAATATATTCCTTTTATCATTTCCAATGTTTTAGACCTGCTTCCTGTTATCTAATTGCATGTGAAGAAAATTTATTTTGTTTTGATATTGATTCGCTTCGAACAGTAAAAAGACTATGACAGGGTTTGGTTGGGCTTAAAATTTAAAGATTTTAGATTATTCGAAGTGTAATTTTACCTCTATAAGATTTAAGCTCTATATTTTAGATTGGTCTTGTTTTTGTGTGCCTCCGATAAATACGAAGCTAGATCTTACAAACTCATATGATTGTACAGTAGAGATTTATGATTTACGTGGAATTTGATTATAATGAAGGAGATTGCATTTCAATTGTGTGAAATTATTGTTTTCTCTACCACAATCGATATAAGTTTAAGGACTACTATCCTTTTCTTTGCTTAGACGGTTAGTGTATCACTAGTTTTGGCTAGGTGCGAGACTAAAACCTTTCTCGAGCGACCTGAAGGGCACACCGTCCACATTGGTCTGGGGCATTCAAGCAACCAAGGAAGAGCGTCAACGTCATTAACCATTAGGCCAACCCTTGGGGTCAAGGACTTTAGACAGGTAGTTATATATATATACCCAAATACACAAAAAAGAATAAATCAAATTGGTAGGCCTTATCCTTATGAGTAGTAAAACATACTGCTGGTATCTGAAGTACTTCATTGAAATTCATGCGTCTTTTGGTGTTCACTTGTTGATATGTTTAATAGTAAAACTGTAATGGGTTTGAACTTGCTTGTGTAATTGCATTCCCATCTGATTCTGTTCTCATCTTTTATCCCTTCTATTTCAGCTTTGCCCTTTTAAGCTAAGAAGTTTAACAAAGCTGTTATTCCTCATCACTTCTTGGTTGCAAAACAGCCCAATACATGGGATCAGTCCTGGAATCCGATGATTTGAAGAAAAAGAATACTAAGCCTCCAGGAATTCGATTCATAGAGTACACAAAGAATTCAAACATATCTTTCAAAACGCACCAAGTGATTGTCCTAATTGTGACATTTTTGGCATACGCAAGCTACCATGCTACTAGAAAAACCACTAGCATTGTGAAAAGTGCACTTGACCCTGAATCTCAAGATCTAAGCTTAAAGTCATTCTCGTGGCTAAGAACTGACTTTCAAAATCAAACTGAAAGTAGTAAAAATTCATGGGTGCTAGGAAGTGGCTGGACACCCTTCAATGGATCAGATGGCACAGGTTTGCTTGGTCAGCTCGACGTGGCATTTCTGTCTGTGTATGCCATGGGGATGTACTTCTCTGGGCATTTGGGTGATCGAATGGATCTCAGAATCTTCTTAACAGTTGGAATGTTGGGAACTGGTTTGTTCACTGCACTTTATGGAGTGGGATACTGGGCAAATATCCATGTATTTTATTACTTCTTAATCGTTCAGATGCTTGCCGGTTTGTTCCAATCAACTGGTTGGCCTTCGGTTGTTGCAGTTGTTGGGAACTGGTTTGGAAAGAAGAAGAGAGGACTGATAATGGGTATTTGGAATGCTCACACATCAGTTGGGAATATTATTGGATCTTTAATTGCTTCAACTTTATTGAAGTATGGCTGGGGATGGTCCATGGTCGTTCCTGGTATCATGATTGCTTTTGTTGGATTACTTCTTTTTCTTTTGTTGCCAGTTAGCCCTGAGGCTGTTGGGGTTGATAGTAATGAGGATGAATTGCACTCTCCGAGAAAAGGAGGGGAAGTGACAGAACCATTGTTGAGATCAGAAATAGAACATAATATATCAGCTGTGGGCTTTGTAGAAGCATGGAAGATTCCAGGGGTGGCTCCTTTTGCCCTTTGCCTCTTCTTTTCGAAACTAGTTGCTTACACATTCCTCTACTGGCTCCCTTTCTATATTAGCCATACAGGTGCATTTTCACGTTCCTTGTTTGGTATCTTCTTACTGTGCATATTTGAAATTTTTATTCTCTTAAATGAAAATTTGTTACATTCAAGAATTTATTAAATAATTTTGAGGCATCGAACAGTTAATTTATTACTGAAAGCAAAATCACTAAGAAAAAACAATAGAAGCAAAATTATTTATGGTGTTGCAATATAGGAATTTTACTGAAGAACTTCTTTGGGGATAATATGCAAATCTTTTGACAAGATTTGACGAGTCACCAGTAGTACAAACAGCTTCTAGCTTTATAAAATAATTCAAGTTTGATCTTGGAACTAAATATTTATACATTAAGGACCAAATTATAAGTTGGTTCTAATAGCTATCAAATAATTTCTCGTGTTGCAGCAATAGCGGGAGAGTATTTGTCAAACGAAGCAGCTGGAAATTTATCAACATTGTTTGATGTTGGAGGTGTGGTTGGAGGAATCCTGGCTGGTCACATTTCTGATCGCCTTGATGCCAGAGCGTTAACAGCTGCAAGCTTCATGTACTGCGCTATCCCCGCACTCTTCTTCTACCGAAACTACGGACATGTTTCCATGACTATCAATGTTATTCTCATGTTGGTCACTGGTATGTTTGTAAATGGACCTTATGCTCTTATAACAACAGCGGTGTCAGCTGATTTAGGCACACACAGCTCCTTGAAAGGCAATTCAAGGGCACTTGCTACCGTGACAGCAATCATTGATGGAACTGGCTCCATAGGGGCTGCAATAGGACCTTTAGTAACTGGTTATGTCTCCACCAACAGTTGGAATGCTGTTTTCACAATGTTGATGGGAGCAGCTCTAGTGTCTGGTTTATTTCTGACCAGGCTTGTCGTGGCGGAAGTGGGTGCAAAGATTCATAAGTCGCAAAGACTGGTGCCAATGTCTAGATCTCCAGCAGTACTTGAAGTATGATTCAAGTGTTTTAGGAAAATGATCCATCAGAATTATGTCGTGTGATATTCCCAGATTCGCGGATGAAACCAAAGAGAATAGATTCTTTTTAATTTGTAGAGTATGATAGGAGAGGGTTGTTTAACGATCATCTCCAGAAATTCCACATTTAAATGGAAAAGCTGGAGGCCCATTTGTTTACACATGTACATTACCTTTGCATCTGTAATATATACCGAGAATTTGCAACCTGGAACACTGCATAGATACTTTGGTTCTATGGATAACAAGAATCTATCCATCCATCTCAAGCAGAGGGTTAGAGAATTGGGGCCTGCTCGGGAGTAACTTTTCTCTTTCAGCTTTTGAATTTTAAGTTTAAAATGTATCGTGTTATTTGGAAATTACTTTTCTTTTAGCTTAAAATTTGATTTGAAGGTATTTTTGAAAAGTAATTAGGAGTAGTTTTTTGACTTAAAATCAAAAAGTTAATTTTTTACTCTAAAAAGTAGAAGTTAATCCCGAACATGCCTTGGACATTCACAGTTTTATACCAAAAATTCAGTGACAAGCTCTATAACAATAAACATTTTATTGCATGAATCCATTCTAAAACTTCGTTAATGACATTGAATTTATTGGCATGTCATATATTATACTTCTACAGAGTTTGGAGTAATACACGCCTACAGTTTACCAAATACAATACTTTTAGTAAGTGGAAGAAAGTAGTTTTTTTTTTAATTAATTAATTTATTTATAATTTAAGATTAAGTTTCAAATATTGAATTGGACGAAACATCTTTTTCGGACTATATTTATAGTTGCTTGGTGCATAATCGTTGTGGGGTGTGATTTTGAAATCTTCACCTTAAGATATATCAGTAGAATATATTATGGAGTTGTTACCAGAAGCAATAAAAGTTTACTGTTATTTTCAAAGATTCTGAGTCATTAGAATAAACTATGCAGTGGCGCCTCACCTAATGCTCTTTACAATACGAGACCTGATACGGCACTAGGGGACCAGCCAAGTAAAATGGATGAAATTGAACCTACTCTTATTAAATTGCAACATGTATTGATTATTTTATTTGGCTTCCCAAGACGTAAGTGATGAAATCAATCATAAAATTTAACTTGATATAAAAAAATAAAAAGAACAGATAAATTTATAATTAGTGTAAATATGTGACTGTTTTTATAATCTTTTTATATTAACTTGTATTCATTATACATTTTCAATAATTATTTTTAAAGTAAGTGACGATTTTAGAATTCACGTGAGTTCAATTTGTCCAAAATAACTAGCTCCATCGCTTACCGTTCAAATAAGAAAGTTCAGTGAAAAAAATAAAACGAGATCAAAGTCATAAACGAACAACCATTAGATGAATCTAAAACGAGAAAATATTAAAAATGCTACGGAGTAACTTATATGGAGTTAAATAAGTCAGTCTAAGCAACCCCAATAAGAAGAAGATACATTGGTACAAGTGTACAACGTTGGCTACAATAGAAAATTGACCGATTGATATGATTGAGATGTGAATGACTTATAATCCATGTTTATCATGCTATAATCGAAACTACTGAAGATCTGCCAATGTTGTGAAAGATGAAGCCGAATATTTCTGAAAATCAATTTGAGAAATTTTAGTCTTGTTCTAATTTTTGCTTGAATTACTTCAAATATAAATTATCACCGCTTAGAGTTTTAACTTTGTCGGCTTCTTTTTCGGGTGCTAATTGCTTGGTAAATTTATTCTTCGTGTATTTTTCGTAGATACTTGTATTGGTAAATCCAACCTCGTCTAAATTATGATAAATATATGTTATTAATTCAAACGACAACGTTTTGGAATCTCAGGTCAATAATTCTAATGGTCAAAAGTTGTACCAGCTCTTCGTCAAATTTGTACAGCAGCGAAGGAAGAGAGAGAATAAATTGTAGTACCCCTTGAAAAGATAAAAGTTGGTCAAGAGATCGGGACCATTTTGTAGTTCACTTCTCGTATTAATTCCGCTTAAGGCTATTTATTATACTTCACGTCACATTTGAACTACTCCGCACGAAAATAAATTTAATTTATATATTATACTCTAAAATAATATCGAGACTGAATCAATAAATGATACATTAAAATATACAAGAAATATCGTTGAGGTCTTTATTCGTTATCAATTAAATTAATAAATAAAATAAAAAGTCAGAAGATCCAAGTTATATATTACGGAGTACTACTCTTTTCATACTCAATAAATAATAATTCAAATACTAAAGAATCTCAAGGAAATGAAAGAAAATTACATGTTACATAATCTAGTTTAGTTGAGGATACACCCATGTAAACTCACGAACAAGCAGGTTCATCCCATTAGGATGATCTATGAGACAATAACGATTATACTTAAACTTAGACCAGCTACAATATATCAAAATTAAACAACCAAGTGAGATTTTTTTATAATACAAAATGTTCGGATTGTGATAAAGTTTTTTTTAATCATTCAAGTTATCATATATATGACAGTTTTGTTTATAACAAAATTGTTATATAGGAGATCGCTACATATAAATGCGCGCACATCCACTCATACATTCATTAACTATTTTGTAGGTTTATTTTATTAATCTCTAATGTTTGAAACCAATACTTTTTCACTTCTCATATGAGTATAAATAAAAATAATAATATAGTATAAATAAACCTTCATTAATAATATAGTATAAATAAACTATAATAAAAATAAGTTATAAATTATTACAAACAAAACATAACAAATGAACAACTATAGATCAATAAATTATCAAGTTAATATATAAACAAATCATTAATTTTCATTTAATGAACATCATATTTTAGACTATTTAAAAAAAAACAATTAACTTAATAAAAAGCTTATGTATATACTTTCTTAGTTAAAAATAAAAAAACACCTTACATAAATAAATATCCTCATAGAAAAAATCGAATTTACTTATATTGCACTCGGATTGTAATTGTAATGTTAATTACTTGTTTATATATTGTTTATCATCGTTAAAGAAAATCAAAAGCTAAGAAAAAGAACCAGCGGATATATTTGGCGGTGAGCTAAAATGATGAGGCTTCGGTAATACTGATACTCAAGAAGCTTCTGTCAAGGAAATTGACAAAATATTGGCATTCAAAACGATTTTCTCCAGCTATTTTATAATAGAAAAAGATAAGAAAAATATACACGAGTAGGAGAAAGAGGTTTACTCTTCGTTTTCCCGCAAAAATTGGCCCCAATTAATGTATCTTTCTCCTCTTCCTAAGCTGATCATCGCTCAATCTTTCATCGATTCCTTCACATCTTGTTGTTAGATCTAACAGGTACGCAAGTCCAAGCGATAATCTTTTTTTCTTTCTTTCTTCGCATATATTATTAGGTCTTAGGTCTATACATGGATTGAGTTTATATAAAATTTTCATATGATATATCTGAAATTGGGCAATTGGATTTGCACTTCTCGCTAAGATCCTAGGGTTTTTATGTTTTTTGTGCAATTTTTGTTTGCAGTTCCTGATTATAATTTAATATTCATATGGCATCTTAAGGAGATTGTGGCTTATTTGCTTAAAATTTGCAATATCTAAGATTGTATATGTACTTTAGGTGTATTTGGCATTGCATATTCCATTCACTGATTAAGTACAGGGGCATCTTTTCTCAATTGAGGAAGTTGACTTCAATTAATTTTATAGCTGTTAGTTCTGTTTAGGTTTAGTCAGATGAGGAGATCCGACTCAACTGACAGGATTATTTTGTTTCAATACTTGCCACCCAAGAAACGAACAAGTAGATAGGGCTTACATTGTATGTGTTACGAATCTTGGGGCAACATTGAGAACTACTATACGCGGCCTTATTCACTTGACAAATTTTCTTTCTTGGTTTAAGGTACAGGTTCCTTGAATTCTGCTTGGAATAACTGGAGTTTGATCTGAAGGGTTGATAAACGAAGATATATTCTGTGTAAAAGAAGTGGTTTTACTGTGCAGACTAGATTTGGGCGGTAGGGTCATGATATTTTGGGTCTCATGAAACTCTGGGACTTAGGTTATAGTCAAGAGAGTACAGTAATTGCCCATGGGTGTAAGCTACTTATCGATTTCAGTAGTCTCTACAGTGTTGAGCTTTGCTGGTCTCCAATGTTGGATGGTTCTGTCACCTGAAAAAGAAAAGTATGATGGTTTGATTAGCCAAAACTTTGTTCACTTTGAAACTGCTGTCCAACTTGTTGAGTCGCTTTTGGGTTCCTACACCTCCATTGCGTTGGTGGTTAATCTTGTAATCAACATATTTCTTCTGACCATTCTATCTCTTAAGGTAAATTTTCTCCTTTATGAATTGCTCATAATGATATACTCATGTGGACACGGTATAAATTACTCTATATTTCCCAAGGATTGAATCACAGATTTTTTTTCTTAGTTTATTTATGATATTATTAATATAAAAAGAATAATTATGAATATATAACATTTAAGAAGGATCATTATATACTTTGTCTTTTGACAACATTAATGAAAAAAAGTGAAACATGTTTATTTTTAGTTGCCCTATGATCCCGCTTTTAGAGAGTAAATGGTGATATTGGTATTTCTGGCAATATAAGGTCTTAAAGTATGTTTTCATTTATGCTTTCTTCACATGGTATCAAATAATTGAGGATGCAATGTTTATTTTTCTTGTTTTTTACTTCACCCTGCAGACTGTATTCTTTGTGGAATTGTACTCCTCAGAAACTCGAAAGCTGGTGGAACGGCTTATTAACTATGTTATATACAAGGTTGTATTCTTCATCTAACGATTTTAGAATTTACTGTGATTCATAGCATTATTTTGTAATTTGAATCTTGTTGTAATTTACATTTTAATTTGATGCTAACATGTTTGGCCTAGGATTTGATTGGTTAATAGAAAATTAGGAAGCCTATCCACATTAAAGGTCTTTCGTGAATATTTTATGTAGAAAGCTAAAACAGGTTTTGGTTCTCGATGAAGTGGAATTAAAACCTACAGGTGATAAGTTGGATTTTATCTGGTTTCACCTCAACTTATGATTTCTGGTTGATTAGATACCAAGGATTGAGATTATGGCAAAATTGTTGTTAATATCTAGGGAGTGTCTCCTTGCTTATATTGTGCAGGTAGTTGTGTAAAGTACTCTTTCAGTTGCAAGTGTTTTCTTTGTTATTAGTGTTTTGGGTTGGTTCAAGCTTGCTTTAGTTCGTAGGGTTTGACAGAAACTGACACCTTGTTTTAGATTTTAGTGTGCAACTGCAGATCAATACTGTTCTGTTGTAACATCGTAGTAAGATAATTCTCAACTGAAGCCCCCAGCTTCGTCTATCGTTTCAAGTTTTTGCCAAGATTTGATCTACAATTGCATTGACATCTGACATCCCTATAGGGAACATTTCTTCCATTGGTGGTCCCACCAACAATATACCTGGGAGGCTTATGGACAACATGGTTGGTCATTCTATGCTCCTTAAAGGTATACACACTTTTTTTTAATTGGGATAAGCATTGTGGTGTATTATAGGTTGAACGCTAGCATTTATGTATTTATTCTATCCTCTTTGACAGATGTTTCAAGCTCTAGCTAGAGATAGACTTGATCGTCTGAATGCATCTCCTTCTGCAACTCCGTGGACATACTTTCGTGTATATTCTGTTCTGCTTCTAGTCTTCTCTATCGACTTGATCTGGTATTTATCAGTGCCATCTCATGAGTCTGTATAAATATATTTATTCTAAAGGTATATAAAAGCCCAAAATGTGGAAACAATACGAAAATAAATATTCTAGAATTTTTCCAAAGTATGGGCTTTTTATTTTTTGGATCTCTTGGACTGTTAATGGACCTCCAAAACCTCCAAAGCCTTAAAATGTTTCACAGACTTGTCCTTCATAACTTCCCAATATTGCTGCACAGGCATAGAATATGTGAAAATTTTTGTCAAAATAGTAAGAATTTTTTTTTTCTTCTTCTTGTATTTTTTAATATGTGAAAAATTTTGGTAATTTAAGAACTAAAGAAAACTCATTGTTGATATATGAGAAATTAAACTAATTCTTTCATTCATTAAAGTATCACTTAAACTCAAGGTATGGTATAATTTTCTGTCTAACTATTGTTTTGTAGTTTGTGGATTCTTCATGATCATTTTGTTATCATGTAGTTGATGAGATTAGTTGGATCTTGTGTGTGTTTATCTGAGGCGTTTTATGTTTGAAAACGATTTGTATTTGTAAATTATGAGAAGTCTTTGATAAAAAATATCTGATGTTGAAAATATCTTCTTTTTGTATTGGTGAGAAAGGCATCTACACTTACAACTTGGACCATATTGCTGAACAGTGGATGAAGATCTTAGAATAATTTCTTCTTTCTGACTCAAATTTAGTTGTATCATAGATAATATTTGTGTTAGCAATTTCTATCAATACAAATAAACCATCCACATCAGCACTCCTTTTGTACTGATTTTTCTTCTTTTGGGCTGAAGCTTCAAACCCTTCTTTTATTGCAGGATAAGGACATGCCTTGTGCTTTATGGAACAATATCTTCATCAATGTTTTTCTTATTATTTTATGAGCCTCTCAGTATTCTTTTTGAGACACTACAGGTATCATCTTAGAATATCTTTTGTGCTATACTGCTATCATAGCCTGATAACATATTCATCATCAATAATATTATAAGTGTATTCTTATTATTATAATAATTTTTCCCCTTTAAATAATAAAAAAACACTGGTGCTGATACAGTTTTTGGGGTTCATGAAATGTCTATTTCAGGCTCTGGTGGTTCATGGATTCCAATTGCTTGATGTAATGGTCCATCACTCGGGGGGAAATAGCACTTACTGGGGAATATCCAAGATATTTGATATATCAGCTGCAGGTTGTGCACTCATCCATCTTTGATTTGCTTGTGAAAATTTGTAAAAATGTGTTACTGGTGGTTCTATATATTACTGAGGTCGTTACTGATTCTGGTGGTCCTTGAGGACATGGATGGAGTTTGACTCTCATTGTATAGCGTATTCTTATTTTGCTTGATGATATGCTTCTACAAGTATTGCAGTATATTTACTTAAGCAAGTTATATTTTCCAGAAAAGAGCTCTCTCTCTCTCTCTCTCTCTCTCTCGGGTGTTTTCTAATTGCTCTATTCTTCTTGGTGTTCGTAAGTTTCTTCTAAGCTAAGGGGTTTGATTGCAGGTTCATTGTCTGAATGGAAAGGTCTTCTTGTTCGGAACTTGGGTTTTGTGCTAGATATGTTGACACTGTTGATGGCTCTTGGTCATTATGTGCATATCTGGTGGCTTCACGGGATGGCATTTCATCTTGTAGATGCAGTCCTCTTCCTAAATATACGTGTAATGTTTATACCTATGTACATCTTTTATGTTATTTGGTGTATTTTCATCTTTCTTTGATGTTATTTTTTCTCAATGCGCTTCAATGTTATTCAGGCATTGCTCAGTGCAATTATAAAGCGTATGAAAGGGTTTATTAAGTTAAAGATGGCCTTGGGCACCCTTCACGGGTCACTTCCTGACGCAACATGTGAAGAGCTACGGGCTTATAATGATGAGTGTGCCATATGTAGGGTAAGTTTGAACTGACCTTATTTAAGTTTATATTCTTCTAGATACTGTTTTGTTAAATTGGACATGATTATAGGAACCAATGGCCAAAGCTAAGAGGCTCTCGTGCCATCATCTTTTCCATCTAGCTTGCTTGAGATCCTGGTATGACATCAAGATTGTTGCAACTTGTGAGGTGCATTCAGTGAACCACTAATGCTAACACAGTATGTGAACCCCAGGTTGGATCAAGGCTTGAATGATAATTACTCATGCCCTACTTGCCGAAAGCCATTTTTTGTGGGAAGACCTGAAGATGATATGAACCCTCATGCCAGAGAAGTTTCAAGTGATGAGCAACTTGCTCGGCAGATAAGTTCTGGGCTTGACCGTCAAAATCCCGCTGGTCTTACCCTCCCTGCAGGAGTGTTGCCTGACCAGACGACGACTCCTTTAGAAGGTGGTGATTGGAGGTTTGTTTCTTTGACTTAACAAGTGGAAGCTTAAAGCTTAGTCTGATTTGTCATTTACTGTAAGCCCTTTAAGGCTACAACAAGCGAGTGCTGCTGTGTATTCCTGAAATATACATCTATGTGACTCAACTTAGTATGTTGCTAATTTCTAGATACATTAAAATAATTTTTAGTTTATTATTAGTGTTGCTTTTCAGGGTTAGTGATACTGTTGTCTGGTTGTGGTATATAGCTGCTTTCTTTTGCAAGGATTTCTTAAATTTCTATCTTTTCTGTTGTTGCCATTGTTTAGTAGGGAGGTGTAACTGCCTTCTATTTCTTTCCTGAAAGAATTTGGATTTGCATTTCTTTTACAAAACATGGAAAGAGTTTGTTCTGTAGCAGCTCGTTAGATATATTCCCATTATGTGATAAACTATTATACCTCGTGTCATTTAGCACTCATGGTGTTCCCTAGTAGCTTTCATGCAAAATGCTAGTAACTTCTGAAAAAACCTCTATCTAAGTGCTGGGCAAATATCTGCTTCCTTGTTTTGACCGGGGGTGTATGCTCTCATATAGGATAATGAGTTCCTTACCTCGCGCTTCAATTAGAGATTTGAAGCTTTACGATCCTTGCACTTGAAACTAAATTTCTTGTCCCTTAGATTTGATTTTATCTTTGTTTTTTTGGATTTAATTTTCTTTAAATTGAAACCTGTACTTCTACCGTATGTTGTGTATATTAGCAAATACATGCTACATGAAGATCCAAGAAAATGCCTATTGCACTACACTTAGGTCTGCCTATATATTTTTATAGAAAATTAGCCAACAAAATCAGTGCTAAATAATCACTAGGCTTTTTAAAAGTGTTTCCGAGTACTCAAGATACTTCTTTTTGAATCAAGTCCTTCCATTGTCAAATAATTTCAAATATTTGTGTTATATGTTTGTTTTAGTCTTTTGCTTTGTATTTGTTCTGTAGGGGGGCAGGGCTGGATTCCAGTTGGTTGGGATTCGATGGTGCAGGTCCTTCGACAGCTATGAGGTCAGTTGGTTTGGGGAGAGTTCAGATGATGATGAGGCATCTTGCTGCTGTAGGAGAAACCTATGCTCAGACTGCCCTCGAAGATTCTTCTTGGGGCCTTTGGCCTATGAATCCCTCTCAAGCTAGTACATCCAGCTCACCCATTCTTCCTCCTGGTAATGTAAGATATCCTGCAAGTTCTGGTGGTTTACGTATGAGGACTACGTCCCGTGCTGCTAATGAGGACCTCGCAAATATACTTGCCATGGCTGAAACAGTACGCGAGGTGTTGCCCCATGTTCCAGATGAATTAATTTTTCAGGTATATTGTGGAATTTTATTCAAGTTACTAGTACCCCTGCCCCTCTCCCTTCATCCCTTCCTAGGTAAAGGTTATAATGAAAATACTTCTCCAAAGAAAAGATTTCAAACCAAAACTGTAATTCTCCTATGACTAATTTAGTTAATTTGCCTTAATAATTTTACTCAAAATCTATTGCTTTTGTTTTTGCAGGATTTGCAGCGTACAAATTCTGTGACTGTAACTGTGAATAATCTTCTACAAATGTGACTATAAGTCAGCTTGTTTATTTTTTATAAGTCTGAACACTGCATTCACTGAGCGACGGAGGTCTTGGCATTCCACAGGTGCGAAATTACATGTCACTAGAAGCTTGCAAAATATGGGCCTTTGTTTGCCCTCAACTTGCTTCTGATGTCATATTGCTCCATTTTGTAAATAGAAGCAATGTAAGAAACAAGTTGGAACATGTGCAAATGTAACATTTTCCAGAAGTAAATAAATCAGCTCCATATGCCCACTTGTGTGGCGAGATGAGGTTTTTATTTTTATTATTGGGTAGAATTAATTAATACTTGCTTGTATTATTTTTTTTTCTTTAAATGATGTAATATGTGAAATGAATATCAATCTTGAAAGTTTTTATTTTTTTTATTGACTCCCGTAATAAATTGCTTTCTCGTTTTATAGATATCTGGCTGAAACCTGCCGTCATTTATTAGCAGAGACGAATTCGATAAACCCGCCGAAAAGGTTTGTACCCCTATTCATTTTTAACACAAGTGTGTGTGAAATTACTAATAGGAGTAATTCAGGAAAAATAAATAATTTGCTAATGTAACTACAGGATACGGAGTATATAGTAACTCTTTGTTTTTCATAAACGTAATTTATTTTGTGTGTGAAATAGAAAGAATTAAATACCACTACTTTTTAACAATGAAATCTAGATACAAAGACGAATTGGGCGGAGTTGACGAGATTGATGGGTGTTCCAAAGACAAGGTTCTCGTTGTCTGACCTCTCCTCACCAACTTCAAGTTGGTTGCTATGTGTGAAAAGAAAGCATGTATGTTTTGGTGCCATAAAGCCGAACCTTAACCACCGCCATGTCTGGATTTTAATTACTCCTCTCTCTACTCCTTATCTCTCTCTCTCTCTGGTGTTGAATGGTTCGGCATACGGATACTGTCTGTCAGTCAGTCAGTCAAAACATTATTTTTCTAAACAAATAAAAGAGAAAAATACTTTGTAAAATAAAGTACAAACGGAAGTGACAAAACTCAGACGGAAGTCTGGGAGTAACGGTCCATATAACAATGGAGAATACTGATTCTTGTATCCTTTTTATTTTTTAATTTTGTAAAATATGGTGACCTACTGGCCTATCTGTCATAAAAATTCACCACATGCGGTTGACTTTGTTATTTGGTCTATTATTTTCGCAATACATAAAATTGTTTTTTGAGTTTCTTAAGGATTACAATCACAAAATTTTCTACTTAAGTATCAGGTTTACTCAAATCCATGTTTTCCACTCCAACTTGAACCTATACTTTTTCAGAAAATAATATATTTTACGACTTCAGTGCGCTAAACTAGTTGCTGCTGATTTCACGGTAATAAGAAGTCAATTTTTTCTACAAAAGTAACAAGTACGTAAACGGTAATTAAAGTAAAGAGTACGTAAACTTGCAGATATGTATGAATATAAAATTACCGGTAGGTATTGTAAAGTTTTGTAAATTTGTGTATTATTATTATTTTACTAGTAGAAGAAAAATTCCCTGTGGCGGTGTTTCTTGAGGGTAACAAATTAAGGAGGAACAAAACACGGAGCCACAGAACATGAGTGAATGAAATAATGAATCAATAGAGTACGTAAGAGACAAGTGAGAATTGGCGGTCGTCGTCATTGGTTTAAACAAACAAGATAGGTAGTCTCACTTCGTTAGCATTTTCTTACCTTACCATTTGGTTTTACTCCACATACCTATTTTATTATTGGAAATAACTAAGTCCAATGAGGAAATACTTCTTTTTGTTTCTTCTCTCTCTCTCTCTCTCTCTCTCTCTCTATATATATATATATATATATGTGTGTGTGTGTGTGTGTGTGTGTGTGTGTGTGTGTGTGTGTGTGT
>CM025782.1:33045643-33121410 GCA_014636745.2 Centella asiatica | reverse complement strand
TGTGTGTGTGTGTGTGTGTGTGTGTGTGTGTGTGTGTGTGTGTGTGTACTTACTATTGCTTAATTTTATGCATTTCATATAATTAAATATTTAGTTCTCCTATCCTTTTATTCATTTGTCTAGTTAGTAGACTGGTTTGCTTTACCGGAAAAACGGTGTGGTTTGTCACAAAAAGAATTCTTCCTTGACATGTGATTGGAAAACCCTAGGATGGTAGCCATATATCGAACTTGGTTTTCAAAATATAGTTAATAATTATCGGTTGATTTATTTTAGAATGAGTAGCTAGTTACGTCAAGGTATAGATGACTTTTACCGTGTTACAAAAAAAATAAATAAATAATAAGTGTCGACAGTGTCTTTTTTCACATGTTCTACTAGAATTTTATGTTCAATTTCAAATCAGCTGAATAAGAAATGTGTCGATATGATTTTGAAGGTGTATAATTAATTAAAGGTCTACGTACCATAAAATAATTAAGCTTTCCTTTTATAAACAAAATTTTAATTTTAAATTAAGATTTGTGTCACATTTTGTCAATCCTTTCGAGAAAGGATTTTAATTTTCGGACAGACAACAGACATTGTGAAGAATAAAGAAAATATTTCCATTGGAGTATGTACAATATAAGTAGTATACATATAAGTACTTTGTCAATTGTCAATATCAGGAAATTAAATATTTTTTTGGGATTGATAATGTCAAGCAATTTGGTTGGGTCTCTTTTTCTCCGAAATTGTCAATTAACTTATTAATTTTTATTTAGTTTAGCTTTAAAAAAGATTATTAAAAAATTTAAAATTTTAAGAGGTAGTAGTGGGAACGAAACAAATGATAAGATAGAGAAGGAAACAGAACATCTAATTTGGACGATGCATATGTATGATGTGTTAGATTTGTAAGACCAACAGATGCTTGACAACAAATTAATCGCCTAGTAGCTTCCCCCGTCTCTCCATCTCTTAAATTTGTAAATTTAAAAGCACATACACACACGAACACACTTGGACATAGAAGTAAATATCTACCCCACCCCCCTCAGACTCTCACACACACACATGTATGTATTGAAATCATTTTACTGGTGAGATGCATGCATAAATAGTGGTGGAGGGGCCAATTCAAAGAAACTTTTTTGTATAGTGCAAGTGAAACTAACTAACTAGATTGCCAGGTTGAGGGAAAAAGGAGACAAGGGGAGGCCAGCACTCCCCATGAACTTCAATTCTATCCACATCGTCTCTTCTCGTCTCGTCTCATCAACAAACTCTCCACCATATTTTCATACACACATGTTTACTTAGTGCTAGCTAGATAGCTGTATATCAATATATATTGTACTCGTCTTCAATCGATCGATCGATCGATCTAGCTAGCTAATTATTATTGGCTATTCCCTCTGTACCAAACTGTTTGCAACATCTGATCGACCAGTAATCTCCACCATACGATTCATCCATATATGGTCGTCCATCGATCAATTTATTTGGTCATTTGTCTCAACATATAGACATATATTCCATCTTTTAAGTCCGGTAGAAAAGTGTGAGACTGCTTATACACACATACGTATACGTACATACAGACATACATATATCGTCGATCATGACCAGCCTGATTTGTTCGCTTTTCGTCTTCCTTTCACTTTGCATGCATGCATGTATTGCTGCTCGCCATCTTGCGCTCATTGAAAAGCGCGGTTTAGCCCAACCACATTACTTTTCTGCCAAGGTTTGTGCTCTCCGTCTTTCGATCCGGATGTAATTCATGATCTCTTACACATACACACACATATATATTCATTTGCAGAGAGATTTCTCTAACTGAGTGTCCCACATGCATTGTTCTTGAGCAGATGGCTAACAGCACAGATGACGAGGTTGTGATGGCAGGTGATAACGACGGCAAAGGTGGTGGCAAAGATCAGGAGCTGAAGGAATCTTTTAACAAGAAAATGATTACAAAACAACACAGATACAATTTACATTCAGGTGTTATTCCAACCAAGTCTTCTTCTCCTCCTGACCATCATCATCATGTTTTAGTTTCCTCCTCCTCCTCCACCAGGTTGCACTTGCCCCCACACAACAACCGCAAAGTCAAAAATCCTGGATTTTATTCCGATTATTCCAGACCAAGAACACGTCCTCCATCTCACAACTGATTTCATTCTCATATATCAAGTTAATATCTACTCCTAATTCGTTTCTCATTTCTTTTCTTTTCATCATTTTTTTCCCCCCCAAAATTACATGCTTAACTTCAATATTAAGTTAGCTAATCTCAAGTCAGTTACTCGTCTAATTTCCTTTACTTTATATGCTAACATATGTGTGTGTGTGTGTATATATATATATATATTACTACTCCGTATTATATTTCTTCATTAAAGATAGCTAAATTCAGATTTAGAAATGAATTAAGTACTCTCAGTGAAGATGATTTCTCTAATCAATCGTAATCATGCATGTTTAAAACTAGTAGCTTGTTAGAACTGATCATAAAGTTGATTATATGGATGTATTGGCACCGGCACCGGATCTGCGGTAACAAGGAGAGAAGCATTTTAGGAATTGATATTTCCTGGGGTTCTACATTTATACAACTTTTAATGCACAAAGTATAAGTAATTTATATATGGACCAAGCATGTAGAAATATCAAAACTTATTGTAGAAATAATATTTCCTAACATTTTATATAAAACTTGGTTTGATCGTGCCATATGCGCACATAAATGCCCTTCTATCCTATTAAATAATACAGTATTACACGATATATACAATACGGGTTGTTACTGTAGATCTAAAATTAGATGTAATATATCACGCCATCCTATATATCTATCATCTTCTTCGATCAATTGGCTATGTTACTGTAGAGTACTATACACACCGTATATATATAATTGAAAGGAGTATTATTGTGATTGATAGGGATGGAACATGGACGAAGTGAGATTGAAGAGTCCATGTCCATGTCCAAAAAGGGGGTTGATCAGTCAACTTCTCCCGTGGGTTCGTCAAGTGACGCACATGTACTACTAAAGGTAATTAAATAATTGAACTATTAGTGTGAAAGCTTTGCACAACGCGCAATTTTTCTTATGTTATAAAGATATTTATATAATAAAATTTTGATAATGTTTTTATTGAAAAATTATTTTATTCATTTATAGTATATTAGTGTGTGTGTATGTGTGTGTATATATGTATGTATGTATATTAACCCTGTTTAAATTCTTAATTTATTTGAAAAGGTAAATTTATTATATTTAGAATTCTAATTCATATGTAATTTATATTGAACATAAGATTTTTTAAAGTTAATATTATTTTTCTTTTTCATATATTCTACATCAATACATGTGTTCTTCATTGATGCATGTAATTAAATGTATTAAAATAATATAATAAATTAATGTTATTATTGTGTGAATAAGAACTAAATTATTTGATGTAAATTTGGATGAATTAATTTAAACAATTTATTTCTAGAGTCTTTTAAATATATGATTATATAAAACACTTTGAATGTATACTTAAACTAATTTTATTAATAAGTAAATAATAAGAGATATTGTTTTTCATAAAAAATTGAAAAATGCTGAAATAATAATTATAGGGAGAAATTAAAATAACCTTTTTTTTGGTTGATAATTTGATATGATAAGTATTAAAGAGTTATTGTATTGAAATTTAAAACTAAATGTTATATATGAGTATAATTTGTTGAGATATTTTGAATTTATGTTCTAATTTGTTTAAAATTTGTTAGTTTTTAAATTTTAGGTGAAATTTATGATTTGAAAGACAAATAAAAAAAGTCAAAACAAGAAGATGAGTATGAAGTCAAGGAAGAACCTACGAATGACATACCATGTGACTTTTGGTATCCGACTTCTTAAAATAATATACTTAATATGGATATGCACGTACGTACGGTGATGTAAAACTCAAAATTTTATTGAATTTTAAGCTTCATTTTTTCCGTGGCTAATTAAAAATTTCAAATTAAAAAAAAAGAATTTAGAGAAATTAATAGTCTTAATTATGGAGTAGTATCTATTAGCTACAAATTTACAGAAGAGACATGTAACTAATTAACATGTTATTGATGAGTACTTGTATATATGTGTAGGGTTCAAAATTGGGAGGAAGGCGCGAGGAAGAAGAGAATATTAATTACAAGATGAGTAGTAGTGTTAAAGGAGGACTTGTGGAGATGGACTATGAACCACCACAGCGGAGAACACCCATTCACAACTAATCTTCTATTCTAGGTTTTATTCAATTTACTTAATTGCATCAACAGATTTTAGTTTTGTTGGGATTATATATACACGTTTTGAGGATAACTCTCATAATATTAGTTTTAGTTAAGGATACATATTATGTATGTATCTTAGATCTCATAGTATAATATTTATGAGATCGAGCTACATATATATATGGAGTGGATGAATATATATTTGGATAGATAAGATATATCATATATGTTTGTAAGCTGAAATATTTGTTGGTGGTTGATTTTCTTCAATGAGATATAATATATATATATATATATATATATATATATATATATATATCCAGCGGTTACTAGTGCACTTGCTGTTTAGCTTCACTCCTCTCTGTTTAGTTTACATCCAACAGCTAGCAATTTCTCATGTAGAGTTTGCCGTTCCAAATTCATGCACATGGACTTGAATTGTTGGAAGGTGATGAAAATTTGAATGAGAATTGCTATTTCATTAATTTGGAAAAATTTTTCATTTGGAATAAAAGATGTAGAGATGAGTTATATGAAGGGATTTTAGTCCCACATTGGAAGTTGGAAAGAGTAGTGCTCACTATTTATATGAGAAGATAAATAGATTAGTCAAAGTAATTAGCTACACTATGCTCCATCTATTACGCCCGCACAGGGGGTGCGAATCCGAGGCTCATGCACAGGTGCGACTTAAAAAGGGAGGTTTGTGATGATTTTGAAATCTTTTCTACTAGGTAATCTAGTATCCTTATGCATGAAGATAATCAATTCGGTCGTGGTCGGACTCTATTATGGATTTCTGACACGTGTTCACATGTGTCTCGGATTTCAACTTTTTTTAATTTTTAATTAAGTCATTTCGAATATATTATTTTCTCCAAATACTTTTCCAACAAATACTTGATCCTCTTTGTCGTAGTGCTTCGTCTAGCGACTTCAAAATGAAATGATACTTTTAATTAACGTTGTACTTAATTTATTAAGCTTTTTGGAAATTTTATCATGATCTATAAATGTCAGAAAACACCAATAAATCAAAACTTATCAATTTCAAAGCTTTATAAATGTATGAAAAGTTCATTTAAAGAAAAAGTTATTATTGACTGATGGAGATTAATTGGTTATTTTAAAATTTTCAATTTTTTGTGGCTAATTCAATAAAATACTATTTCCGAGTTGAATGGGCATTGAAAGAAACTAAACCGAACAAAGTGTAGTGTTTGCTTGATCGATGATACAGTAGTTCCAAGGAGGTACTATACAAGAAGTATCAATAAAACTATTCAACGTTTTGGAATTGGTTGTCAATAGACAAAACCCAAAAAAGATGCCGACAATTTCAAGAATGTCTCCTCTCTCTTTGGTACTCCAATGCTCCGTGATGCTCCCTCGCACACCGATAATAAAATAATAAAATAAACTCTATTTTTTTGAATAAATTTACATAAATAAAAATAAATAACTGGGCCCTACTAAAAAAAGCAAAAAACAGCAACAAAAAAAACTGTTCAAATATCAATGATTTGTAAGTTATTATTCTGAATTTAGTTTTTGTGCATAATTTAATTGATTTACTAGAGCAAAAATTATGTTGTCAAAACAATAAGTATCACTAAAATTAATTTTAATTGTTAAAAAATATCGTTAAATGTCAAATTAATAGGGATGTGCACGCAAAGTCTCTAAATTGACTTGAAATATGAGGGTTAATCAAGTAATTTGATATTGTTATAGTTTAAATAAAAAGACTTTGTACAAACAAAGTCACTCTCTTCCCTTTTTCTCATGTATAAAATATAAAGATTGTCTACTTACCTCATATCAATTTCTGTGTAGGTTGTATTAAATAGTATTTCATCGTCTCTTTCAATATCTTAGTTTTTCTCTCTCAAATAAAATTTTATAGTTTACTTATTAAAAAATTAAAAAATAAAATTTTATTAATTTTTTAATATATATAACATGAGATGAATCATGATACAGACAAATTCATCCCTGGTTACCTCTCTTATGCTTCGAAAATCCCTACTTACCTTCCCTTGTTAGCTCTCTTGTGCTTCCAAAATCAGAAGTTTACGCTCAAATCTGAACAAGAGAGAGAAAAAAATGTATTTGGATTGAATCTAGAATCTTAAACCCAATAAGATTCAAAATTATGGATTGAGCCATGCATTCATAACCCAACTTAAGGCCCACTATGGAAGATCCAAACTTAGACTACTCACATAACCGCCTCTTGCCCCTCTCTCTCTCTCTCTGTGGGGGATTTCTTAACCGTCACGACGACCACTCTTCCTCAATCGATGCAAGAAGAAACCATCTCTTCGCGTAATGGAGTAGCAGCAGTACTTCGTATATAGCTAGTCAATTTAATAATTTTAAACATCAATTGAAACCCTAGTTTTACTGATTATCCCCAAAATCAAGATATGAAAAGGAGATACACGATTTTGCAGAGGAATCTGCACGAAATAGAAAACGGACTCAATCAATTCCTCAGTCTCCCTGCAGATACACCGATTCTCCAATTGTACAATCTGTTTTCCGACATCGAACAGAGATTGGAGTTTTTGAAGAATCTGTTATCGGCAGAGGTTGCTACTTCTCACCCCTCGAATACTCCTCGGGACTTGCGCCACATTTCTCGGCGAGTCGCCCAAATCGAGTCCGCTTTTCGAGACATGTACGCCTTAAGAAGAACAACTGCTAATAATCCTAACGGTCCTACTTCAGATATTGATAATCATAGCATTCATCAATTTGATGCTGCTGCTTGTTCGTGCACGGAATCGTCTTTAAATGATAACCAGGAGGAGGAGGAGGTTGATTCGGCTGAATCGGAGACTTTCTATGAGGCGGTGGCGATTATGGACGGAAAGTTGTCGGAGGAGGAGACCAACGTTAGTGTTGATGGTGTTAATAGTAGTAGTAGTAGTATAATAAAGAGAGAAAAGGGAGATGACAAAGCTTGGATATTGAAGTATTGTTTGGTGATGATGGCAAGTGGTATCGTTATAACTGGGGCAGCTTTGAAGCTTAGATTTTATGTTTTTCGTTGTCAAGGTTATTCTACGACGGAACAACTTCTTTATCAAGGTCTTGTTTTTACTCCTACTTAATTTGTAAACTTAATTTGTTTTATGAAACCCATTAATCCACCATTAGATGCACTGAAGTATAAGTGATTTCTTTTTCTTCTTCTTCTTCTTTTTATTTTTATTTTTAAATTAAGATGGATTTTAATTTCTCATATGTATTGGAGTAGTAGATATTTTCTGTCACAGTTTTTCAGTTAAAATTTGCAAATGTGTAGTGAATGATTCGAGTTGGTTTTATTTATTTATTTATACAATTTGAGTCTTTTTAGTTCATTTGTCACAATTACATAATTTAGTTGTTTTTATATACCTCTACTGCTCTACTTTATTTTTCAGAAAGTCAAAACTGGCAGTAATATTCAAAGTTTCGAAACTTTTTTTGTTGCTCAAATAATCTTTATCCTCAGCAGATACTTGGCTCCAATGATGTTTGGTACTTGCAAAATGTAACCGAGTAACCTTCCCTAATATAATTATTGTACGTTTAGTCATTTATGTTTCTTTGAGAAATACATATATAAATTCCAAAACAAGCTGCAATCGAGTGGGATCCCCTACTCAAAATCTCAGCCATCTATGTTAAATAGTCAAAATTAAATTAAAATTTTGATTCACTTGAAGTGGGTCGATTTTCAATCTAAAGATGGAGATGGTTCGCTCAGGTTCAATTCTAAAATTAATCGATTAGATTCAGATTCGACTCGAAAGCAAAAAATATTAAAATACTTGAACAATTAAAGCATATACTGAGATACTGATCACGCGCGCGATCTTTTTAATCCAAAACACCATGTGCAAACTTTTTAACCCCTTGTATTGTTTCTTGGTTGGGTTTCAGCCAAGTCAGTCATATTAATTTAAACCCACTCACGTACGTACCACCTCTACTCTACTATACAACTTAATGGTGCACTCATTCAATTCAATTCAATTCAATTCGCAAACAAAACTCCACTATACAACTTGCATGCATGCATGTAGATCTGATTGGGGCATGCATGTATGCATCTTAAATAAAACCCCTTCAATTAAGTCAGTCCAGTGGTCAATATATATTTGGATCATCATAATTTTTCTTCAACAAATATTATATCTACGTTCTTGTTCCAGAAAAGTTCTATAGAATCGAAAATACCGCAATCCCTGTGAATTAATGACTTTGCTATTGCATTAATTACAGTCAGCAATATCAATAGAAGTGCTACGTACGCGCGGAATGATATATAAATGGAAAAGGTACCTAACCTGGATCTGAGAAGAACTTATTTATATATATATATAGGATTAAGTCATAACAACATCTGTTTAACTTACATAATACCGGATATATCAAACCAAAATTGAATTGAAGCCTGCCTATTATATTATACACACACGTTTTTGTGTATGGTCGTGTGCTTGGAATTAACGTAGACGCATTCCGTCTAAGCAGCGCAACGACAACTGTCATAACATACTGTTACCTAACTATAACATAACATGTATCGTAGCCTATAATATGTCTTTAAATTATTTTAAGTGTTATTTTACAATTTTTTTATTGAATAAAACTAAAACCTTGTTACGATGGTAATAAATTTAGGACTTAATACAGTAGATGTATTAAATAATACTACCCAAAAACTTGTCCCTCACTTATAAGCTTTTTGTGCACGATCGATTGAGCTTGGAACTAACGGAGACACATAGCGTCTGAGCAGCTCGACTACGTACAACAGCCACTCACTAACACAGTAGGGTATAGTTTCTACAAACACAGTAGTTAGTTTTTTGTTCTGTTTTTGTTTCCTTTCTTTTTGTTTTTATTTAAAAGTAAAAGTACTAAAACAAATTACAAATTCGAGTTTAAATTAAACAAATGATAGTACAAGTAAATATCCCAAATTTGGAATCTCATCGTAAACAACGATTTATGTTGTCATCTTCTTCTTCTTCTTTAGAACAAATCGTAGGTAGCGGAAGGTGATCCACGCTCGTTTGTAAGCGTGTCAGAGATATTTTGAAACTTCAACGGCTATATATTCTGGAATCCGGATCATTCAACCCCCAAAATTTTACAGTATAAACCTCTCGACTATACATTCTGGTTTTTCTTTTTCTTTCGTACTAATCCTTCCTTCCGCATGTAATACTTTTTGGTCTTCGTTCTCTGCAAATTTTTAGGGCTTAATTTGCCGTTCTTCATCTTTAGCTTTTTTCGCTAGCTTCCGAGGTGATTTCATCTCTCTCTACAATATAAAAACGTTTCGCATTAGGATTTTATGTCTATTTGCAATGTTCTGTTTGTTCTTGTACCGTCACATATGCATATCTATGTTTTTATACATGTTATTTTTCTTTTATATTACTGTATGTATTATTTTAGTTAACATCCAGTTCGATTCATTGAAATTATGATAGTCGACAGTGTCATTGTTTTGTCTGATGACATACTCTAATTAATACTTACTGTTGAAGAATAATTTCCGTATTATGTAAAAGTAAAAAGTACATACTTGAATTTATTCATATTTTTAAGATTTAAATAATAAATAATCTTGGAATATGTACAAGGCAACTTATTCAGGAGAAAGTTTTCTGCCTTGTTCTGCAACTGTTTATCGAGTTGTGTTTGCATATGCATCTGTTTCTCCTTCCCTATGTTGCTGTATCACTCTATTAGATGATGTTACTGGCTGCCAATTTTCTTCGGCTTTAATTGTGAGACTGTTTTTGGAAATATTCCCACATATATTGTGCTTAATCTCTTCTAAATGCTCTGATCAACTTGTGTTGCCTTTCAATAATAGTATCTTATGTCTTATCTATACAGCTATTTAGCTGTATATGTCTTTGTGTCTGTTTATATGTGTAAAAACCTACTGTCTACCTTTACGGTTAGTTATTTGAATTATTTATAGGATTATAGAGTTTGTTGGGCTATCAATTTATTTTTCTCATAAAGGAGTCAAGTACATTAAGATGATATACAAACTAAGATTATAGGTATCTCCTTGCAGTTCATGAAGCTGTTATAAGCTGCACGTTCCTCAAGCATATTTAATATCTTAGTTACAAATTCCATTATTATTATGGAATTGATTGCATTTAACTGTTGTTAATGCAGTTGTACCCTACTCCTCACGTCGTAACAGATGGGAAAGGGACTATGAAAGTGGACGAGTTTGGATTATGATTTTTGTTGAATCTGTTTTTATTCTACATGTCAACTTTTATGTCTGCACAAAGTAATGCTTAAATATTTTTCTGTTTTATTATTCTTAATAGATATTTTACGTGCATTACTCTCTTTTAGGGAAAAATAAAGTTATCTTGAGGGTTTTTGAAAGTAAATTTCTCGCAGGAGAAAGTTTTTGGCAAATGAGTACTGGAAAGGGTTAAGTGGCTGAGACAAACTTACTAAAATCTTCTTTGGTACAATAATGTGGAATGACTTAACAAGAAACTTCTGTATTCTTCTTATAGGTAATTTTGACACCACTTCCTATGTATGAAAACGAAACAGATGACGTTGAGGTAATTCTTCGAGGTTTTTGCAATTCCTCCCATATTATTGTTTACAAGAGAAATCTTTATTACAAACTTCTAGTTGAAATATTAGTAGTAAAAAATCAGTTAGCAGATGTTTTAGTTGATTATACTTCGCAATAGGATATTACAAGCAGATCCTTCTGTCATTTAATAGCAATAGAAAGATTTTTACAATGTCTTTATCAGAAATATATTTTACTGTAAATTTGTGGGCAGGAGAGATTATGAATTTCTGACAAGTATGATATCAGCAAATTGGTATTGTAAAAACTTAGCATGTTCTCGAATCATTGTTTCGCATTTATTGGAATTCTAAAATGGTGGACAAAAGGAGAACTGCTGCAAATCTTTTAGTTTCTTTTTAATTTTATCCTCTTAAATATGTGTGCCTTCACTTGTACAAGTAGTAATATAGGCAAGTTGTCTGCATGCTGGTGGTTCTTCTAGGACCTCTGTTTCCTTTGTAAGTTATATAGTTTAGTCCTTTATTTACAATTATCTGAGCTCTTGAAAATATACTCAAGCATCTTGCTGCAAGAATTATGTTTGCAACAACCGAAACATTTTAAGTATTACACCTCTAACCTCATTTTATCCTTGATTTATCAAGAAGTAGATTTTTTATGGTCGAGAAACCTTGTTGATATGGTTCTTACGTTTTGCATGCTTTCCGTTCTTACAGTTATTTTATATTTAGCTTATCTGTTTGGAGTTTCTGGATAGGAAGCAAGGATGAACATGTATGACTTAAGTCACCACACTAAACCTCAACTCTTTTCATGAAGTATCTGTTATTGTATAATTTTTTGTGTCCTTTAACTGAAAGCTCATGATGAATAGTTTACAGGAGTTTCTTGACGAAATGCTCTCAGACCACCACTGCACAACAGACTTTAAAGATTGATTCCTATTGACAAGAGGGTTTGCTGAAACTGAAAGGGTGTCAAAACCACCTGCCTTTCTTGTTGGATACAACTGTCTGCTGCTACTAAGTAACCAACATCAAATATTTGATCAACAAACTTCAATCTGTTGTAACTGAAATCAAATCATAATGCTTCAGTTCTCACTGATTCTGCCCCCATGATATACTTTCAACCTTTTGGTTGGATGCCATGAAATCTTCATCGCTGGCTCATAAGTTATCTAAAGATTTCAGCACTGAGCCAACTGAGAATGATATTGCTTATTGCAATGGATGGTAAATTCACTATATAGTCTCTTGCATTTGGTAAATTTCGGGTTTACTCCACCTCCCGCCACCCAAAAAGAATAAAATAAAATAACAAACGAATGAATAAATAAATTAAATAAATAACTAATATAAAAAACAAAAGAAATACCTATACCTCAAGTCCTGAACTCCTGTGCCCTGTTCTTTGCAGATCAAGTATCCATCTGCACTTGAATATTTTAAGAAAATAACAAATTCTGCTAAGTGCAAGAGAGTGGTCTTGTTTCCGGATTATGATGGGACCCTATCACCTATTGTGGAAAACCCAGATCGAGCATTCATATCTAATGATGTGAGAATCTACTCTCTTTTATCCACTTTTTTTGTTTTCTAGTTCTATGTGATAATAAAAGTTAGAAAAAGAGTTTAAAAAAAAGTCTGTCCTTGCGTCTTCTTGATATATAGTGACAATTTCAGATGCGAACTGCGGTAAAAAATATGGCAAAACACTTCTAGCAGCAACTGTTAGTGGGAGAAGCTGTGACAAGGTACTTGTGAGGCCACTTACTTTTCAAATGCTATCGTGTTGCTGACTTGTTTAGTAATTTTAGTACTAGTTTTCTTTTCCATTATAACTCATAAGACAAATGACACAATTTCCTCACAGGTACACCGAGTTTGAAGGACTAAGTGAACTATACTATGCTGGTAGCCACGGGATGGACATTATGAGTCCTGTTTGTCCTGTTAATAGTAATATTACAAATCGTATAAGGTCTACTAATTAATAAGCAGGTGGCTTTTATGAAACTTATCTTCTCTCTATATTGTACGAAACTTCGTTGACTTTTTTCTCTGGGAGATAAAGTAATTTTAATTGTTGATGATAGCGCAAGGAAGTTATCTTGTCCCAGCCTGATAGTGAATTCTTACCTGTGATTGATGAGGTATGTCTTGGCTGCCGCAGCAGTATATGATCAAGTATATGAATTAGTACAATCATCTATTTGTATAATAATAGCATCCTGATTTCTTTCTGATTGTGCAGGTTTTTAGATCCCTTGTCCAATTTACTAAAGAAATAAAAGGAGCTAATGTCAAGAACGTACAATAAGTTCTGCATATCATTACATTACCATAATGTAGATGAGAAGGTGGGGGTTGTTCTGAGCTGTAAAAGCGTGATGAGTAGTGTTCAGAGCCGTATATTTCATGAGTACGTGTTCGGTTAAAATTTTCTTATATATTTGCAGAATTGGACAACAGTTGCACAATGCGTTCATGACATTATGAAGAACTATAATAAGCTGCGATTAACCCGTGTGTGGAAGGTTTAGGTCTAAAGCAGCTTGTGCATTTTAGTTGGTTTAGTTACTCCAAGTTCATAATGCAACCCTCCGTTCTAATTGGTTACCTGTCTTCTATATGCCAGGTTTTAGAGGTCCGGCCTGTGTTCGATTGGGACAAAGGGAAGGCTGTGGAATTTTTACTCAAAGCTCTTGGTGAGTAAGGTTTCTTCTCTGGTTTCTAAATGATTTTGCTTTGGTTTACACACTACTGTTAGTTGCCTATTTCGTATTTCAATTAAATAATGGTGTTGGCTATGATTATTAGGGTTAAGTAATTGTGTGCTCCCAATATATGTTGGAGATGATCGTACTGATGAAGATGCATTCAAGGTAACCCTTTAAGAATAGCTACGACTCTCTCCCTTGACAAAAAGCGTCCTATTTCCAGTGATAGGCAGAATCTGAAAATATTAAATTGACCTGAATCCATTTAAGTTTGAGAACTTATAATAATACTGTTCAAAAGTAATTAATCATATCAAATCTGAGTTTTAGAGTATATGAATTGAATATAAAATTTTGAAAGGAAGCTCCTTTTGGTTTGGGGGAGAGGTGTTAGTTTTGTCTAACCAGAACACATCATCTTTATGGGCGTCGATTAAAGTTGAGTGAGTTTTTGCTTACATGTACTAAGAGAGAGGGTAATCGAGTTTATGGTATCTTGGTTTCTTCTGGGCCCAAGGAAAGCAATGCACTTTACTCCCTCAGGAATCCATCATTCTCTTAATACAGAATTAATTACCTCTAATATTGTCCCTTTCTATTTCTCCGAGTACTGAAATATAAAGATCTTGTCTATTTTTCTTTTCGACCTAAGAGATTTTATTCTCCAAACGGGTGTAACTTACAAGTTGGTGAGGAAAAAATGGTTCTACGGTATAGTTCAATTCAAGTTTCTTTTTCCATTTGGATGTCATATACATATACATATATACATATATGATAAAGGTCATGGAGTTCCTCAAGTCACTTGTGATATGGAAGAAATTGCTCTAAACTGTGAATGACATCGGGAAGAATTTAGTCAGTTATTACAATCAGGACACTTCGTCCTTTGAGCAATCCATAAAGATAACGCAAAGCGGAGATGTATATCAAGGCTTCTTGACTACTAGAACAGATTTTCTGATTGAAGCTCTTCTTTTGCAAATCGGCAAATCCTCATCAATTCCACTTTCGGACATTAATGCTACTTAGCATAATCTAACTGAGTAATGTAACTCTAATTTCCCAACTAGTGGGGGTTCGAACTATTTTTTAACTTCTTTCTTTAGAGGGGAAGGCGTGGGTGAAGAAATTGGGGCTGGGGAGATTCTTGGGAGTAAGTTCATTTGTTTATCAGATTTGATATCTTTTTTCACTGCAGTGATTGAAATCATTTTTCTTCCACTCGCGTTCGATCTGGTTTTATTATGCTAATTTGTGTTTCCTCCAATACTACATAGGAATTCGATCGCTCCATACATGATGGTTAAAAATTAGAGATATGATGTAGTAGTTTTTAAAAATTTTGTAGCATGTACCGCCCAGTGTATATTGTGAATGGACATCAAAACTGAACGGGTTATGAATAATTGAATAAATTGTACGTGCACGGTGGACCATACTAACTTATCTCCTTCCAATATTGTTATATTCAACTCCTTTCCTACTTCAAATTGGTCCTTCGCTCCAACCATTACTTTGTCCGACACTCCGAGCAATACAATTATTATTACGAAAATTAATATTGACCTACCACGTGGGACTCGTGAACTTGGGTCTAGAATCTAATTGTTAGGTGTCAAATTGTTATCTATAAAAATTGAATAAAACAGGAAGGGTACAAAAATAAATAGGATAATTTGATTCAGAAGATTATTTGCTCAATCGTATCATCTTTTGATTCTTCAACTGTATAATGTTGTAGTTTGTTCTAGCTTCTCTTTCTGTTAATCTCTATAATTCATATTTAATATTATGTACACCGACGACTACACTATCATATATACATAACATGATCCCGATCAAAATAAAAAATAAAAAATAAATAAATATGCAAAACCTGATTTATCATAATTCTTGAATCATAAAGAACTCATAAACTAAAGTCATGATTTATTTAATATATCATGTGTTAATCTATTATATTTAAATTTTAATTTAAAGAATAATTGTTCGGGGAATCTCCGTCAAAGAATGGAAAAAAAAAGTATATGTAGCAATGTATATATATATATATATATGCCCATGCATATATGTGGCTGTCGTAAAGTAGAGAAAAACTACATAAATTAGTCTCTCCTTTCCGCCATATAAAATGGAAGGGACTAATACATTTTTGTTCTTTCATCTTTCAATCGAAATACTGTACAATGCTATTAAAAAAATACAATCAACATAACATTACTAAATATTTAAAAAAATACTATCAACATAATATTTTTATTCTAACAAGAGGATATTATCAACAATACTGTATGGAAATACATATGTTAAATTTTATTTTAAAAAAAAAAACAGAAATCAAATGCTATGCTTAGGAATTGGTGAAACCAAGTCGCATACAACCTCTTCATTTCACAAAAGAGTTCAAAATATACGAATTTCTGTTAAATATAAATTTGTATTGAGTGAAGGATTTCTCTAAATTTCTCCGTTATGTCATATATTAGAATATAATCTGAAAAAAACTATATATTTAGCGTGTGTAAATATTTTATAGGAGACTCTATGTTGTGAAATATAATCAATGTGTGTGCGTCTATTTACTTATAATAAGATGGATAGCATAAAGAATTATTTTGTGGAGCTTTGAATATACGCCCTATATTTTTGAATTTTTGAGTTAAATAGTACACAATTCAATGAAATCGTATGTAGTAAATTTTTTTTGTTTTTAAAAATCGTAAATAATGTTATTTTAGTTTGTAGTTTGTAAGAAAAATAATAAATTTTATTAACGAAAAAGAAGTTGAAACTTATAATTCGCGATAACATAACATTAATGTTCATTATTTCATATGGAGAGATGGAGTGATGGTACTTGGGAAGGGATTCGATTTATCCATTGAATGGTCTAAACTCTCATTATCTTTCCAAAAATAATTCCTTCCATTGAACAATCTGTGGTGGATTCATGGACACGTAATTTAAGTATTTAATTAATATATAAGATGGCCATCTCATATTATCTTTTTTCTTACACGTTGGTGACATGTAATGATATGTATTGATATACTATATGTCAACGAATATGGTTCAAACACCGGATGTATCCTACCAATATCAACTTAATTTCGACCCGGATTTGTTGACATTTGAATAATTTGAGTTTTAATAAGCTACTTAATTAAGTTGCTTCTAGATTGTCAAAAACGCATGTTATTCTACACAAAAGTTGTTTTTTCGAGAAAAATGAATTTGTTAAAACTAGCTAATTTTCGCTGTAGGCAAGATTTTGTCTTTGAAAGATTTCACTTGGAGAATAAAATAAAAGGATTATAATATAGAAATTACCAACAATCGGATTCTGTACGTAATGTTCCACGTGCTTTAATTTCAAAAATTCTCTTTGTCAAGTGAAAAAGTGAAAATCATTACTGCGTGTTTTTCATGGCTATGAAAAATTTGAGCTTGTCGCGTAAAAGTTTTATAGTCAAATATTCAGGTCTATGATTTTATACTGTACGGTAGTCAATTAAAAGTTACATGTTGTGACCTACTTGAATTCATATTATTTTTATTAACACATTGTGTCTGTTTTGTACACGTTTTCCAAACACAAATGATTCGTAAAAGTAATTCTCATTGAATTTTAGCGCATTACACACTATTAAAAATCCTTCATATATAGATATATAATTATATTTTGGCCTGTAATTAATTAGTCTCTTATAAAAAAATTAAAATTTATTTAGGGGACAATTATTACTTATAAAATTTAAACTATAAAACTATAGGCTTTTATTTATTTATATGACAATTATTACTTATAAAAAGATTTATGACATGTTTTAGCCCTGAATTATGGAAGTTTCTTTTTACCTAAATTCACATGTAATAAAAAACAACAACAATAACAACAAGCAGATGGTTACGAATGCAAATTTTCATATACGGATCATTTGTTTTCGCACCTGCTTTATTCAAATGTAAATACGAATAAAATTTCAAATATTTCAAATTTGCTTAAGTGCAGAAACAATTCAAATGAAAAAAAAAAAATCAACAATTAGACTTTTAATAAATTGAATAACATGCCAACCTACAGTAAAACTAGCGGAAATAGAATTAACTTGTTTAGGAATCAATGATTGCGTATGAGATGTCATTTCTTGAAAAACGAATTGTCCACACTTCCAAATTTGGACGAAATCAACATTAATTAATTGCACTTTCTCTGTCTATAATCTCTACCTAGAAGAAACATTCACTTGCTATTACTGTTTCTTTTTTAAAAATAAATTTCAAACTCCAAATAAGCTGGAGTTATCCCCAAGAATATAGCACGTTCTTTTTTGACCCGACCCGATCTGCCACAATGGTCCAATCCATAATGAACCAATCAACCATCTCACGGAGTCCACGTCATCAATATTTATTTGCCTATAAAAGTCTAGTAAAATTATGTTGCATTTCACGCCGTTCGAGCCTTCATTTTTTCGTTCTCAACCAATGGACACCACACATTTTCTCCGTACTCACGATCTCGAACATGCAAATTCTTATTACACTTCCTTGCCGGGCCAAACCCGACCCGAATCATCATCGTCCGGTGGCCGACCCTTTAAGTTTCTCTCTGCTATCCTCCTCTCTGTACTCTTAATATCATGTGTGGTAGTCCTAGTACTTAATCCTCCGGCTCCTTCAACTAATGGCGTTGATCTCAGAGAATCAACGCCGTCGATCTCGCCGTCGATCTTGGAGGCACCGTCGAGAGGGGTGTCTAAGGGTGTATCGGAGAAGGCATTCCGGCTGTCGACGGCTGAGCCGTTGTACCCATGGACCAATGCTATGTTGTCTTGGCAGAGAACTTCTTTCCATTTTCAACCCGAGAAAAACTGGATGAATGGTAATAAATTTGATTAATCTGTCTTGATTATATTATATTATATTATATTATATCATATTATAAACACGAGCTATATCTATATTAAATTAGTTAAATTAACTGAATTATGTCTTTTTCTGACAAATCCAAACTTTTCACGGATACTTTGATGGGGGCTGCTTTTTACTGGGGGAACCGGATCATTTGCTAGTTCAGATCCTAATGGTAGGTCCTCCTCTTCTTCTTTTTGCTTTACTCTTCTTGTCTCCTATCTTTTTTTAATTTCTATTCTTTATTAACTCCTCAATTCATATTCATTTCCGGTTGTTCATTTTTTCCATCCTGTTCAAAATGAAAGAATTTTTTGTAATTTTTTTTTGGGGTTACAAAATGAAAGAGTTTGAGATCTAATGATAACAGACTAATGTAAATGTTTTATTGAATTTTATCCAATTATTTTGAGTTTTTAATATATACCAATTTTAATCATTACAAAATTTCTTGCTTAGTATTATACATATATATCTATTTTAATTCTTAATATGCAGTCTTTTTTGAGGAATTTCTTACTTTGGGACCGGTAAAGTATTATATTTGTATATTTTAATATTCAAATTGTAATTATATATACTCGTACTTCTTTTTAACAAAGTTAGCACTTTGCAATATAATATTCCATCTATTCCAAAAATAGTCTCTCTCTCTCTCGTTTTTTTTTATAGTTCCAATTATGATACATTGAACTATAGAGCTAGCAAGATCGACTTATAAAGTATTTCAATATAATAAGCTTTGTGATATTATTTTCGTTATATGGCAGACGAGTATAAATGTATTATAAATCAATTTTAAAACTCAATATACCGTTATTTAGGGCTTAAATCAATTCAAGGGAGATTTTTTTTTTTTTTGAGTAGTTTATAGTTTAACTTAACATGAAGTAAATAAATACGAGACATGCAAGACAATACGAATTGATAACTTTGCAGTACAACCAATTACCTGTAATGATTATGAAGAATTATAGTAGAATTTTTTTTTAATGATTAATTATAGTAGAATTATTGCACTTGTAAAATCGAGTTATGGAGTTAAAAAAACAAAAAGTCTTAGTACAACTAGGAAGATTCACCCAAGAAGTAGCTAGGGACATATTCCTGTACACACGTTAAGTCTTGTGGTCAGTATTGTCTTGAGGTCTTTAAATAAGTGTGGCCGTTATAAGATAGAGAACATGTTACACGTGGGAGCTAAATTTTAAGAAAATAATATAGTAGTAAGAAAACTATCTGTAAGAATGTAACATATTGAAGTTAATTTTTCAATTTACTTTTTCCTAATTGAATGCATATTTTTATAATATGGAATCACTTGTATCTGAAACAAACACTGTTACTAGGTGCATTTGACTTGATACAATCAAATAATGCTTTCTTTTCCTTTTCTTTTGGTACTTAGAATATCATTGCAAAAGTCTAAGATGCAACTATAAATTAACATCTAATTTTTTATTTTTAGGTAGCAAAATAAGCATCCGAGTTAGAATCCTTTAATTTTGCATTGCGTATCAACTATATTTCTGAAAGGATAATACTATCCAAGCGTACAACTTTAGGCCAAAAAGTCTAATTTCATATCTTTATATCAAAATTATACATTAATTTTTTTTTTTGCCTAAACGAAAATTCAAAATTTAAACGCATCAATATATTTGTAATACCTCACATTTAGACTTATCATACTATAAATTTGTAGGCTCACCTACCATTTTCTTTTTTAGAATATAATATTTTAGAATAGGATGAAATGAAATTTCCCAATTTATGCACTGCTGAGATTATGAGAGTTTAGATATTGAATTATTAGAGAAAGAGATGATAATATGGCGTGGCGCTGCGTAGGCTGGTGGGGCTCCATGCGCTGTCTGCAAACGTGGTGATTAATATCAACTAGCAACATCTTTGAGAGCTGAGACAACTATTATCTACCCATCACTCTCCAGTTATTAAAAAAATGAAATGAAAATAAAAAAGTAACATAAAAATGTTCTGGTCGGCCTTTCCCCGAGTTATAAACCAATCACAAGTTCAAATTCTTTACCAAAAAGGAAAAAAACATGATGTCAATAATTTTAGGGCCCACCGTAGGATTTTTCAGTTGGCTCTTCTGGATTATTTTCTTATTTTCTCGATTTATTCTATTTTTTCGATTTATCTCACTTTCACTTGTATTAGTAATAAAAGTGATTATATCAATATTTTAGTTAAGTTATCACTGTCAATAACATAATAGATCGAAAAAATTGATAAACAGTGAGATATTTCAAAAAAATGAGACGAAGAGTAAGATAAAACAAAATATCAGCCTTATATTTAATTGAAAATGGGATAGTTAAAAAGGCATAAAGATGTTTAATACAGCAGCAGATGTAAGGCATTTTTATGGAAAATAACAATTATGGCAATTAAAATATGGGTTATGAGTGGTTTCAGATCACAAAACCGAAACTCGTGCCTTTCTTGAACAAATAATTTTATTATACAATGAGTTGAATGGAATTGTTCGAAAGAATTTGATATTCTATATCTTATACAATACTTATTCTATAATTAAGAAGTAATCTTTCTTTTTAATTTTCCTTTTTGTATAAAATGCGAACATATACGTGATAGTTTTAAAGTTGTCAACAAATGTCAAGTGCTCTTTTGGCGACGAATTTATTTGTGTTGGTTCTATCCGAAACTCAAAAGGAAAAATCTAAATTATTTGAAAAAGCTACAAATTTATAATTGAAAAAGAAAAACTCAAATCTTACATTTAGCACTTCTTGGTTACCTTAAATTCTTATCAGAATCTCCGCAAAAATATTAGGGACGAAGGTCTAACCTTGTTCTGATTTTTATTTTTGGAGTAAAAAACTATGTTCAAGGTTAGCTTCCGTAATGATTTGCTAGCGTCATGTTTGACTCCTAAACGCGAGTGTCGTGCCCGTATGATGTTTAGATTTTTATGAAGATCCTTGAAAATAATTATTGACGTTTCATTTTCCTTTCTTAATATATAATTGTGATCTTTGGACATACTCCATCATTTTAATATATAAGAAAAACAATATATAATATATATATATATATATATATATATATTATGTATGTATATATATATTATGTGTGTATATGAGAATCTCCATCGGGCTCTTGTATTTTGGGATAATTTCTGTAGCTTTTCACCTGTTTTTTAATGGCCAGAATCTATAAGGAAAGAAACTTACTGGTTTAAGATAATACAAAGGCCTATGAGATAACGTTAACAAAATGACAAGTGATCACTATTAATTTTGAGTTTCAGTTTTGGTCTTGACTAAACGAGTACAAACTGAGTATTATAATATATTATTGTCTTCTCGTTTTATGTTGTTAATAACAAGTTAGCAACCACAATTATATTTATTGTGAGGTTTATTCTTCAATCAGTTCAATAATAAAAACAAAAATTACCCCAGCATTTAATTTGTAACGCATCTGTAAGTCTTTGAAACCTTTGAAAAAAATACAGAAATTTATATTTATATTGATGAGATTATGAGGCTGCTGCAGGTCCATTGTTCCACAAGGGATGGTACCATCTTTTCTACCAGTACAATCCGGAATCGGCAATTTGGGGGACCATCTCATGGGGCCATGCGGTATCCAAAGACCTTATCAACTGGCTTCACCTTCCTTTCGCCATGGTCCCAGATCAATGGTACGATATCAATGGTGTCTGGACCGGGTCGGCCACAATTTTACCCGACGGTAACATTGTCATGCTCTACACGGGTGATACCGATGATCTTGTTCAGGTCCAAAACTTAGCATACCCTGCCAATTCATCTGATCCTCTCCTACTTGATTGGGTCAAATATCCGGGTAACCCGATTTTGTTCCCTCCACCCGGCATTGGTTCTAAAGACTTCAGAGATCCGACCACAGCCTGGCTCGGCCCGGATGGGAAGTGGCGGATCACAATTGGGTCGAAATTGAATACCACGGGTGTTTCACTTGTGTATCGAACGACCGATTTTTTGAGCTATGAGCTGTTAGATGGGTTATTACATGCGGTTCCGGGTACGGGTATGTGGGAATGTGTAGATTTTTACCCGGTATCCACGACTGGTACAAACGGGTTGGACACATCAGTAAATGGACCACATGTTAAGCACCTAATTAAAGCAAGTTTTGATGATAATAGGCATGATTATTATGCAATTGGTACTTATGACCCGGTAAGTGACAAGTGGACACCCGATAACCCGGAGTTGGATCTGGGTATTGGGTTGAGGTTGGATTATGGAAAATATTATGCATCAAAAACATTTTATGATCAGAATACAAGAAGAAGGCTTCTGTGGGGTTGGATTGGTGAAGCTGATAGTGAAACTACTGATCTTCTAAAGGGTTGGTCCTCAGTTCAGGTTATACGCTCTATCATTTACCTATTATCACTTTTTGTTATATCTGAATCTGCTATATCATGTTTTGATTATATTTGAATTTATATTTTGCCATCTCAAATAAATAGATAAAGGACTTTGCTATTACAATTTATTAACAATGTCAATTTTCACAATAAATCAAATTATTGTCTCAAGATTAACGAGAATGTAAGACTGACTCATTCCATTCCGTAAATAAACCGTTAGGCGTGCATCAGATTCTTTTAATAATTCTATATTTTAATGTCGAAGTACACTTTTTATCTTTTAATAAATTCTCTATTTATCAAGAGCTCCACCAAATTTCCTGCTACTCATTTATATATTATTACTAGTTGCATCTCTAATTCTTTGATCGTGAATAGTATGCATTAGAAGAATTAGAGACTTACTGTTTATATTTTGGTGGATATCCCTAAACAAGGAAATCCACTGCAACTCAAAAATTTCTTTTTTATCAATAGATTCCTTACTTTAGGGGCATACCTATGTTTTCTGCAACTTAACTGTTGCAAGTGCTCTTAGATGTCTATGTAAAAATTTGGCCAAATATTTGTTGTGTTGTACAGGCCATTCCAAGAACGGTGGTGTTTGACAAGAAAACTAAAACCAATATACTTCAGTGGCCGGTAAAGGAAGTGGAGAGATTGAGATCGAAAAGTCATGAATTTGATGAAGTGCTACTTGAATCAGGATCAATTGTGCCACTCGATATAGGCTCAGCTACGCAGGTGTATATAATTTCATTTCATTTCCCACTTCCCTTGTATATTGTTACTAAATTAGTTCAATTTATTTTAAGTCTTAACGGTAATAACATTTGTTGGTTGGAAATTAACAGCTAGACATAGTTGCGACATTTGAAGTGGAGGAAGAAGCACTGAAAGGGGCGGTTGAAGCAGACGTGGGGTATAATTGCACCACCAGTGGTGGTGCTGCGGGAAGAGGCACATTGGGACCGTTCGGGATTTTGGTTCTTGCTGATGGTTCACTGACAGAATTAACTCCTATATATTTCTACATTGCCAAAGACATTGATGGCTCTGCTAAAACTTATTTTTGTGCTGACCAATCAAGGTTTGTCTTTCCATCTTTGCTAATATGATCGTTTTTGTTTATGTTTGCTCCAGCATATCTTGTCCGGTGTAATATACACATGCATTATGCTGCCTTTTGTACTTATTTGTCTATGTGCAAATATTGAATTATTATTTAGTTCTTTGACTACTCTCTATTGTGTTTGATGATTTAATGGATAAGTTTAAATTGTTGTGCAGATCATCAACTGCTTCAGATGTTGGAAAACTGGTTTATGGAAGTGATACTCCTGTGCTTCATGGTGAAAAATTCTCTATGAGGTTACTGGTACGTATGTGGCAATCTCTATTTCATGATTTTTTTTTTTTGGCAAAATTCCTAGATGTCCATAATTTACTTTTAATTCCTTTGAAATTAAATAGAAATTCCAAGGAACTAAATAAAACGAACTGAGCATGGTAGTCTATGTAGTATAAGGATTAGGCGTGAACTTTCATTAATGTGTGAAGAATGGATTTAGGTGGACCATTCGGTCGTTGAGAGCTTTGCACAAGGAGGAAGAACGGTGATTACGTCACGGGTTTATCCCACCAGAGCAATTTACAGTGCAGCCAAAGTTTTCTTGTTCAACAATGCTACAGGGGCGAGTGTCAAAGCATCAGTGAAGGCATGGCAAATGGCCTCGGCTGAAATCAAACCTTTCCCATTTGATCGCTTGTAATGTAAAACTTCCTACTGTATCATATTTGGTACGATTGTGCTGAAATTGAAGGAAAAGGGGTCATCCAGCGGGTATAGGAGGTTCATTTGATGGTGAAAATTTGAAAGAGAAAAAGTGAGAGCAACTTGCTTTATTTTATTGTTGCTGGAGGGAGAGATTATTCTTTGTGATGGACTGTCTATCAAAGGTTAGAGATATAATATATAGGCATGTCCATCGCTGAATATTAAATAATATGTACAGCATATCTTATATGTATTCTTATCTGAATATATTAATAATAATAAAATATAAAAAAATTCTATCTATTTTTCATTCCATGAGCTGCTTAATTAGTTATCTGAAGCCCATTATGCCAATGTTCTACCTTTGTTTCATTAATTTTATTGTGTTCCTTTTTTCTTTACGCGATAAAATCTGTTTATCCATCATTAAAGGACGGGTTAAAAGAGTCTTTTAACGGTATATTCCAATTGAATTCAAGGGGGAATAAGATGAGCTGAATTTGATTAAGATCGATCACTTGAGTAGTATAAATGTAAACATAGTAGATGGTGCTTGTTGTATATTTTCAAGGGGGAATGAAACTGGAACCAGGGATCAGTTGTGACACTCAACATATATATATATATATATATATATATATATATATATATATATATATAAGCTCATCAACACGTACAGGTTTTATCATCACTCACTCTATGCTTCCATATTGCTAAAGTGAAGTAACTAATTAACGGTAAAATTCTGAAGAGGAATTGCAGAGTACAAAGTGTAGATGATGTGAGATACAACTGCACTGGTGCTTCCGGCCACTAAAGGTTTTTTGGGACCATTCGGCATCTTACTTCTTGCTTGCCAATGCATCGCTGCCCGAGTTAACTACACCTGTTTATTTTTATATTGCCAAAGGCACTGATGGATGGGATTCTTAAAACACATTTTTGTTCTGATCAATCAAGTTGGATATATGATCTTTTTCTAATCACACTTTTTGTATTCCTAAATTATACTAGCATTAAACTAGTGGGTGGGATAAACATAAAAGGTCTTAATTTGCTCAAGGAGGAAGAAGATGGAGTAATAACATCACGCGTGTGTCCAACGAAAGCAATTGACGGAGCATGCAGCACAAGTAAATGATAAACTGGAATACTCAGTTCAGTACGTACACCGGCATTCCTGAAACCACCACGGCCCCCGCCCCCCGCCGTTTTGGATATATATCCTAATGTACGCAAGCACACACCAAGACTCCATGGCTAATAGCTTGTATTCTCTAATATTAGAAATACACTTTTCCTTGTTTTTCACCTAGTAGGCAGATTATTCAACCTTAATCATGTGTGAATCATACAAATTAAAATACTTGAACTCCAAAATATTCATATTTACGTGTTATAAACTACAAGAAAAATATATTTAAATTTGGTTAATTTCTAGATTCGTTTGAATAATTTTAGTAGTTATAAATTTAGTTTTAAATGTTTTTTTTTTACAAAAAAGTTAGGTTGATGGTATCTCAGTCAACATTGCCACCGACCTTTTTAAGCGCTTAATAAGTGTAGTTAAACCAAATGTTGTTGGCCGTTTTAAATACTATTAAAATTGTAATAGCATTAGCATATGTAAATTTTTTTAAGATTATCAGCAATTTCTACCGGCAAGTATGAAAACGAAAGACCGTTTTAATATTTTTAACTGTTATAGATGGATTTCTTATTATTGAATGATGATCATGATGACAATAAAATTTATCCGATTTCAGTTTTTCTGTTTTCGGAAAATTTCAGAAATCAAACTATTTTTTTTCAATTTTACAGCCAACCGCATACGAAGGGTGATGAGTCTACTAGTTAGTTACGGGGAGTAGCATGGTTGTACGTGGGACAAATCTAACCGACGCGGATTTTTTCCGAGTAATTTGACCGTTGGAGAGAGAGTAGAGGAATCAGTCATGATCCACCTGGCTCTTAAGAACAGATTGTCCCATGCCCTCTGACCGGCAATAGCCGGTTACTAATTTTTTCCTTTGAAAAGGATAAACATCGTCGTTTCTTCGGATAAAAGTCAAGTAAATGCACTCCCAATATTTCTCATTTTAAAAACTGATATTTTTACAAGTTTTAATTTCTTTTTTCAAATTGATCCTCTTATTAGGAAGAAATTCTCAATTTTATATTTAATTCTTATATCTTTTTTAAAACAATATTAGTTAAAAATATACTCCGCATTAATCACTGCCTTTGATGCATAATTTATTTTGATATTAATGTTTCTTTTGTTGTGCTATCAATATTTATCTATAAAAAGTTTGGATAAGTTGGGGACAAGTAAATCTAACAAAAAAACGCATAAAGAAAAGATATACAGCTATTATGGAAGTCATTTGATAACACAGAGATAAGTAACTAGATAATTATTAATTTCAAATTTCGACGATAACAATATTGATATCGATATTGCTTTTATTCTAAATTAATTAGGACCAATGATCGATGAGCTTATATGAGAAAAGCAAAAGGGAATCCTAAAAATATGAAATATTAATTTCAATTTTTTTAATTCTAAAAATATCTTCATATAAGCCTGTAAATCTTTTCTTTTATAATTTGATTGATATTCTTATTATATAACCATAACAATAGTTTAGCAAATTATAGAAGATTTAAGTGGTAACCCCCTTTTTTAACTAATAAAGAACATGTGCACTCTATACTCTCTCCATTAAATCCTATGGAGTCAAATGTATAATAATGACTCCGATTAATATTTTGAAATCAACAAAATTATTAGCAAAAGAGGTCCTTATAATTGTATTAATAAAATTTTACGATATATTTAGTTTTAAAATTTCACAATCATATATAAACAAATTAAATGTGGGGGTATTAGTGTTTTTTCTTTTTTAAGATAAAAACTACACGAATTGTGTGTGGTAATATTGTACTAAGTGAGAGTACAACCGACTAAGCACGTATGTGGTAATGGACCGGTTATTACGCCACTCAGAAAGCCGTTTTGGGGCCAACATCAAGAGAGCCGGCTGTACGCAGCACCACCAGTACGTCCACCACCACCACCAACTGTACGCAGCAGCAACAGCAGAAGATTAATTTTGTCAGTCACGTACATTCCATTTTCTTGCTATCGAAGTCACAAAAACACCACCACCCCTTTTCCTTTTCTCTCTTTCTATATATACAAACAAAAAATATGTAAATCATAATCAAGACGACGACCAATCGACAATGGCGTTGTTTAAATCAGTTCGTTGGTATTTGTTAAGTTTTTCAATACTCTTCGGACACTGTATTTGTGGAGACCCAACTTCTGAATATCAACTGCAACTTTCTTACATAACCGCTTCTCCACTCGGTGTCCGTCAACAGGTTTAATTTTGCCTTCTTCATCCCTCTTCTCTCTCTCTCTATATATATATTTCCTTTGTTTGGGTATTTTTTCTATAGCCCCATTTTGAATTTATAGGAAGTGGTATTGAGTCTGTTATTTCTGTCGATTTCTGATTCATTGCGTTACTTCTTCTTGGTGTAGTTTACTAAATAGGCGTGACATTAACCAGAGTTGCCTTATTTCTTCTATTTTGAAAGTTCATCTGGAGATCATAGTTTCGTGTATTTAACTCAATATTTGCGGAATAGGTCTCTGTTCCTTTGGTTCTGAGTACGTCGTTGAATTGTCTATTTCTCATATGGAATATATATTTATTTTAATTTTTACGGAGTATTTTGTCTTATAAAAAAAATCGAGTTCTTTTGGATGAAGTTATATCAGAGTTTATGTTCTTGGGATGGACTTAGAAGTATATTTCGGATCATATTTCTGATATCTCTGCAGTGATTTTTGCGTTTGGATTTTAAATTTGTTGGATATTATGTTTGCATAATTTTCTGGGTGATTATTGTTACTAAGCCACTCCATTAGCTATAGACAACCTGTTGCTGTTTATTTTGTCTATATAGTTTATTTTCTCATTATTTGGTTATTCAATTCTAGGTTACTAATAAACTGGAACGAGTGATTCGCTTTTACACTCAGAGCACATAGGCTATTTATTCAAATTCCTTTTTAATTTTTGATTGCAGGTTATAGCAGTTAATGGGAAATTTCCAGGTCCTTCTATCAATGTTACTACCAATAATAATGTCATCGTGAATGTGGTAAACAAGTTAAATGAAAATCTTCTAATAACATGGTAGGTTACAGTAGTTTACTTGCACCTATGATCTGTTATGTGTTTAGGGAGTGCATTTTGACGGACATGGGACTAAATCTTTTTGTGGTTTTCTGATAGGCCTGGAGTTCAGATGCGCCATGCTTCTTGGCAAGATGGTGTTCTTGGGACCAATTGCCCAATACCATCAGAATGGAATTGGACCTACCATTTTCAGGTTAAGGATCAGATTGGTAGCTTCTTTTACTTCCCATCACTCAACTTCCAGAGAGCAGCAGGTGGCTTTGGTGCTTTTATCATTACTAATCGTGATGATATCATACTGCCATTCAAGATTCCAGACGGTGACATAGTTCTCATGATTGGTGATTGGTATACCAGAAACCATATGGTTGGTAGTTCCTAGCGCTCTAAATGTTTCTTCTTTATCAACTTGGACTTCAATTTGTTTTGTGTTATGTAATTTAGTTTCCATCCTGAATCCTAGGTGCTTAGGTGGGAGCTTGATTCAGGGAAGGATCTCGGGATGCCAGATGGAGTTCTGATCAATGGAAAGGGACCTTACCAGTATGACTCGACTCTTGTCCCAGATGGCATCAATTATGAAACAGTTCATGTTGATCCAGGTAATGTTCATATGGTGTTCTCTCTTCATTATGTCAATATTCAGGAGCACTGGATTCTGAATTGAAGCTCTTTGTGTACATTCTACACACAAGTTATGCTCATATTAAGAGTAGGGAACAGGATCAATGGGTGAACCAGAGTAAATTAGCAATCCAACATGTAGTGCAGGGGTATTTCATATTCCTTCAGTTCCAGAGTCCTATTTCTAGTGAAAAAAAGTAGAAAAGACACAATGTTTCAACCTTAGAATTTCATTATTAGCTTTAGAGATAATTTGGAAGAGAACTCTATTCGTAATCTTTGAAAGATTTCCAAATGGAATACCTGTTTTTGAGAGGGAGTATCTGGTTAAGTTTTTGATCTTGCTTCTTTCATTTCACATCTTAAGAATCTATAATTTGAACTGCCAATGCTGTGACATGCTGCAGGTAAAACTTATAGAGTTCATGTGCATAATGTTGGCGTCTCAACTTGTTTGAACTTCCGCATTCAGAACCATAAACTGCTCCTGGTAGAGACTGAGGGATTCTATGTAAATCAACAAAATTATTCTAGCTTAGACATCCATGTCGGGCAGTCTTACACCTTTTTGGTTGCTATGAATCAGAATGCAAGTAGTGACTACTATATTGTAGCAAGTCCTAGGTTTGTTAATCGATCACTTTGGCAAAGGGTTACAGGTGTTGCTATCTTGCACTATTCAAATTCTAAAGGGAAGGCAGCTGGCCCTCTTCCTGATCCTCCCAATGATGTTTATGATAGAAATTTTGCTGTGAATCAGGCATTGTCCATCAGGTCTACTTCTTTACGTTTGTATTTTTATCCATTTTTGCAGCTATCTGATATTATATGTAGCAATTAACATGATCACTAAATGATTACCCAATGAGTCCCTTGTGACCAATACTAATCACAATCTAGATACTTTCTTATATTAATCCTATAAAGGTTTGCCAAATTAATTTGTTTAGATTTACTGTGATTACTATTGTTAGAGAGCACTTCTGTAAGAATTTATTCTAATGTAATCCTTCTTTTGGGTGCAATATTCTGATGTGATCTAAGAACCTTAATGTTTAGTTCCTTGATATATTGGGGAAAAGAACAGGGAAAGGCGATGTATATCTAAGATAATGTGAAATTTTGACAGTTTTGGTGGGGAAGATAAATTAAATCTTGCCCGTCCTACAACCATATTCATGCTGTGATGTAATTAATGATGTGGGTAAAGTTAAGCAAGAACGATTAGATGACAGCTATTCTGTAACTTGGTGAGTTTTATTCTATGAACTAATGCTGGCTAACAACAATTTATACTTTTTCACTGAATATTTTCGTTCTTTAATATCTACCCAATCCATTAGCCATCCGCTGCAATAATTCTCAATACTGCCATCAGCTCGTTTAATGTGTTTCTAATGTTCTAAGTGTCTTAATGCTCTCAGGCAAAATGTGTCAGCAAGTGGAGCTCGTCCTAATCCGCAGGGTTCTTTCCATTATGGTTCTATCAACGTGACTGATGTCTACTTAATTGAGAGTGTGCCACCAACAAAGATTGATGGGAAACTTAGAGCTACACTAAATGGGATTTCATTCGTCAATCCTGATACACCAATCAGGCTTGCAGACAAGTTCCACATCGAGGGGGTTTACAAGCTTGACTTCCCAAGTAGGCCGCAAAGCAGACCTCCCAGAATGGACAGCTCCATAATCAATGCTACATATAAGGGATTTATAGAAATTATATTGCAGAACAATGACACAGTAGCCCAGAGCATCCACATGGATGGCTATTCATTTTTCGTAGTTGGGTATGGTTACATAGCACGCCCTATTTTCTATATCTGCTATTTTAGACCTGAGGCCTCACATTTGTAAATGTTTGTGAACTGTGTAGGATGTCCTATGGCCAGTGGACTAAAAACAGCAGGAACTCATACAATAAATGGGATGCAATATTTCGCTCCACTACACAGGTTTGTCAGAAAGAAATTGTTTTTTGCCACCTACTTAAATTTCCTTCTTCTCAAGATATACGGTTGTGAAGTGGACTTTTATGTTCGTTTCACTCTTTCTGTATGTGTTTGTTTCGCTTTTATGTTAAGGTTGCTTCTTCTCAAGATATATGGTTAGTCTCTACTTCATTGATCTGTTTTTGGCACCAGGTTTTACCTGGAGGATGGACAGCTATTTTAGTATCTTTAGACAATGTTGGAGTATGGAACCTTAGAGCCGAAAATCTCGACAGATGGTATTTGGGCCAAGAGACTTATATGAGAATAATCAATCTCGAACCTGATCCGTACCACAAAACTGAATACACCGTACCTGCTAATGCTCTTTATTGTGGTGACCTTTCCCACTTGCAAAAGTATGACCACCTCACTTTCTACTACTAATTCCACATTGCAATCTTCCACTTTCTTTGACTTTGATTTCCCTCTTCATTTTTTTTGCATTTCAGACCACAAGAGGCCTCTACCTCAGCGGTATCATCCGTCTATGGACACTCAAAACTATATATTTTGCTTTTCATAGTATCCTCTGCTATTGTTTCTGTATTATAATTGCCAATTGGCGTGGTAATTGCAATCTGTAGAACAGTAGAAGGGAAGACAATGAGCATCGACTTAATTTCTTGTAGGAAATGTAGTTAATACCTGTGTGCTAGGCTAGAGTATTAGACTTATATTATCTTGCCTTTGTAGTTTTTTTCAGGTAAATTCTTGTCGGATATCTTCTTTTTTTGCAATTAACCTTGCCGTTGAAAATACATTCTCTTTTCCATGGTTATATGATTGAGACCTACTTAAAATTATTCAATGAAAATGATGACCTTTGATGATTTGTTGAATTTGGATGGGAAGAACAAATAAAAATGAGAGACAAATTACTTATGGATACAATCTAAATCTTTTGTCTTTTTTGTTCATAACAAACAAATAAATAATAAAATCTCGTTATGATGACTTTGGATTCAATGAGAGTTACTGTAATACATGAGACGATGTTTGATTCGTGACAGTAATAATAAAAGTAGATTGAAGATGGAGAAGAAGGGGAGCTAGCTTATCCTTGTTTCTCCAACCCTCCTCTAAATTCTGGATATTGCTAATAATAATAATGATACTTGTTCTGTTTCAAAAAAAAAGTTATATTTGAAAAAAAAAATTGTTCAAAAAAATAGTTACATTTGAATTTTTTTTTCTTATATGACTATAAATTAAAAAATTTCAATTATAAATTTATAAATCTCATCATAACTTAAAGTTTCATAATAAATTTTATGAGAAAAATTTATTATTTGTATATTAGTTAAAGATACAAAATTTATAATCATTAAAAGTCTAAACGTTACTGTTTTTGTGGAAGGTAGGAAGTGATGGTAATGGGGACACATAGATAGTAGAAAGCAAGCAGGTGGTGTGCCAAGCAGGGGAGTTTGTAGGCGGAAAGAACAACAGAGTAAGTAGTAGTAAATATACTTGAGTATGACAAAATTCACATGGAGTTTGTCTCATGATGTTAACTTCCCCATCACACCTTTCTTTTTTTCTCCTTTAAATATTATATTTAAAATATAAAAAGAAAATCCTCAAACCCATTAAAATCTGATAATTATACATTCATCCATATAATTGGGTGCTGTTATTCGTGTATATCCATCCATTCTTTTTAAGATAAATTCTTTATAGACACACTTGGTCAATATCTTTGTTGATAGCCCCAGCACCACGCAGTACTCGATTCTGCTCCTTATATGTTGAGATGATCAATATATATTTTAAATCATGAAACCTCCTGTGGAGTCGTAGTCCTATCATACCCAACGGCACACTTTTACTTACTCTCTGTGTGTGGAACCTCCTCTACCATTATAGAGCTCAGTCATAAAGAGAAGCGTTGACTTTATCATGATAGTCAAGGCTTTTAATTATTTACATAAGTATCCTCCTCGACCTAGGATCCATTCCATTCTATTAATCAACACTGCAGTTCCTTTATGTCCCGAAATTTGACTGATTGATCAATGTAGAGAGAGAGAGAGAGAGAGAGAGAGATTTGAAGACAGCCACAATGAGTATGTTACCTTACATCCATAGATTTTTAGAATGCTTGCTTGCTTGCTTCAGAAAATGGACTCATCACGCGAATTACCAATTAGCTTAGCTTTATTCATATATAGATACGACCTCTTCTTATAAGTTGTATCCAACAGCAAGCTCTTAGTCAGTTTATATATATATATATATATATATATATATATATATATATATCTTCGCCTCCTCCTGAAAATATTTAGCACACATATACTTAGTTTTCCCGACACTTCTCATAAAACATACAGAGATGCTATGAAATTTCTATGTCAATACGTACGTACGCACGCATAGCTGATCCATTTTTCCAAATATCAACCAGCTACTACTCGTTCACCGTACGTTTTTCTGTGTGCGCGCGCGCGACTACTTACTTACCTACCATATTGAGCCAAAGTCTAGTTATGGTTCCTATATTTCCTTCCTGCCTAGATAGTATATATATGTTTCAATATTGTAATGTAACTCCGTAATTGTTTCATCTCCTTTCGTCATATACCATGAACGGTGGGCATTAACCGCCGTCACAATGTAGATGCATACAGCTCTCTCTTTCTTTCTTTCTTTCTTTCTTTTTCCTTTTTTTGCTACAATATAATAATAATGCAACAGCTAGCCAGCTTCCATATATATCTCATACATGCATGCATATATCAACATTGGTTCATTTCTATCATATTCGAGAATCTCTTCTTATTTCCTCACAAAAATTCTCTATTACTTAATATATCTTACTTAATTTCTCGATCCAGAATATTAATATAATCCCATATAAGGTATAGATCCTAGAGGGTTAGGCTCTCAGGTCTTAATTTAATTTAGGTTGTAATATGTATATATATTAATTATATTATGGTAGCCTACTTTCTTATAGATATATTAATTGCTTGCCACTTTGGGCACATATATTTATATCTATCTCTTCATATTAGTTCTGAAACTGCTGCCAGCTATACCATAATGTTAACAGATATAATTATCACTGCAGATTTATCACTTTCCTTCGAAGTAATGTTGTGTCGTACTTACTCCTTCTATTCCTTAATATATACAAAATTTAAAAGTCTTATACTTTATAGGAGGGAGTATATTTTTTGGTGGATCCAAGTAGATCTTAACCTTGCTAGGAGTAGTTTATAAGCAATGCCATACATATAGCCTGCGTCATCATATATATCCATATTTGGCAAAGCAGAACTAATCTCCAAGCATTAATATATGTATATTGCCTACTAGGCTTACCGAATGTGTGAAGGGTTCACTTCACGTGGTTTAATTTAATGGATATCGACATCTTTCTAAATATTGTTTCTTGGAAATTACAGTTCACTTACTTCAAAGAGAATGCTACATTAATTAATTAACTAATTAAATTTGTGTCTGGTTTTCTCTTCCTTTTTAATGGAAAAATTAACTGGATCATATCTCTTGCTTTGGCCATATATTCTAGTTTTCTCGTCGAGGTCTTCAGCAGTCAGTGATGGTAAAAGAGTTGGTTATGTTTTGTACGGAGGAGATACATAGAAGAAAGACCAACGAAGAGATAATATATTCCATGACCTAGCTAGAGGTCAGACGTCAAAACTCATTAGCGTGAGAATTGAATGAGAATAGTAAGAGACCTAACTTGAGGTCGGGATCAAAACTCGTCAAAGAATTGAATGAGAATAGTAAGATGAGAATTGAGTTAGTTATATAAGTAATTTTATCCATAAAAAAGATATATATTCCATCACTTTGGGAATACAACACATGATACGTATCTGCTAGCTTGACAACATAAAAAGCACGTGTCTCTTACGTACATCATAGGCTTGTACATAATATATATACAAAGCTTTCGTTTTACACTAGCCAGGACAGACATTGATCATATTAATTACAGGCTCAAACAGCAACATGATCGAGCTTAACTCCAACACATCCTTTAACACGAAACAATGTGTATAAATGTTTACTTACTGGTTAATTAATTAATTAGTACTACGAATATATATATATATATATATATATATATATATAATCTTACACTTATTATGTACAAGAAATCATGTTCTTGTTTGTTAATTATATATGGATTGAACCTCCTAATTTAATTATATTCTCCTTAATTGAACATACACATTTGCAGATCATTTCCACATATCAATTTGACAACTTGAGGTTGACGTTGAGGTAATCTCCAAATCCATTTCTTGCTTGTTTGAATTTCTGATCATGTATATATTCTTCGACTGATCATCATATATGCGGAAGATATTATTAATATTGCCAGCTTCATTTGAGTAGTTATGATCACGATTTTGCTTCAAAACATCTTCATGGCTAATTAGTTGTGAAGCAACAAACTTGTCAAGAACTCGCCAATCAGTGACCGCTTGCACATCAAAGTTAGTGCACGGAGGAGGATCGTGTGTGAGTGAAGAAGAAGTTTGCAGATTGCTGCTACAGTTCATGTTAATTAGGCCATACGTTGTCATAGGCGGCAGCATATAATTATTGCAGCTTTTCAGTTGTGGTGGTTGGAGCAGTTTTGGATTTTCTAGAAGTGGAAGTTGGAGAAAATGCTCAGGAGGAATGTTGTCTTGGTACTGAAAATCATCCTGCTCTTTCTTGCAAGAATTGTAAGGAAAATGGCATGTAATATCTTGTTGGGAATTTTGTTTGGGAGAAGAGTACTCCATGTCTGGCATGAAAGAAACATGATCATCGTACCAAGTTGGCGAGCCATGATCACCCATTCTCCGAATGGTGGTGGCTATTCTTTTCTTAAAGGCCCTACACACAACCCATCCTTCTTCCTGGTTTTAAGTAGTTCAAAAAATTAAGTAATTAATTAGTAAGTATACGCACCATGTTGTATGATTGAATTAATATGTCAACTTAATTATGAACGAACTCGCCTGAGGGGTGGCGTTGTGATCAGTTTCAAGGCGATACTCGTGCATAATCCAATCAGATTTTTGACCATTAGGAGCACGGCCTTTGTAAAAGACTAAGGTCTTCCTCATGCCAACCAAGTCATGCTTGGAGTAGATGGCCTTGTCCCTGCCAGTTGCTTTCCAGAATCCTTGTGCTGTTGCTCTATTTGTCCGCGTCCCAGTCGGATACTTCTTATCTTTATGACTGAAGAAGTACCATTCGTTTTGCTCTTCTGCGCCTATTCTGCATAGCTCTGGAGCATATATATACGTTTTAAAAAACTAAAATTAGGCCTATATATATACATACGTACAGCGCACATTGTTTCTTTATAATGCGTTGATGAGCTTGTACCTTGAAGATCCCAAGGCTCAATTTTGTAGAGATCAATGTCTTTAATCACATCAAGGTCAATCCTGGTGGAGGAAATCTTTTTTCTGAGGTAGTAGTTCACCAGTTCTTCGTCTGTGGGATGGAATCGGAAACCAGGAGGCACATGACAAAAGCTATTCATATTCTCTCTAGTAGCTACTTCAATATATATAATTGATCGGTCTCACACCTGTAGTACGTTCCCATTGATATATAGCAAGTATCGACTACATTATAATAAGCTCAAAAATTTATTGCAGTGGAAATTAAGTATATATGCAATTTATATGCATCACAAGCCTAGCTATCTGTACATGTGAGTTCTATCATCAAGAAGTGAGGGTTCATATATGTCCATTCATAATGTAATTTGATTTTTCTAATTAAGAGTTACCGCCTCAGCTTTGGTCCTTCAAAAATATATATTGTTACACTTGAGTTTGTTTGTATTGAAATTGTAAGATTTTATTCATCAATATTCTAAAATACGAGTAGTAAAAATTTGTAATAGTAATCTTGCCTGAATCAAAATCGATTAAATTCAGCGTCAAGTTTGAACTTTCAAATTCTGCAATATGATATAAAAGTTCCACATAGAAACAACTTATTATTATCAAGTCTTTATTGAATCACAGCAATTTCGAAATTTAATATATATGCTGTCAAATCTATTTTAAACAGTTCATATGAGAAGTATCCACTAATTTGCTTCAAAATCTCCTTCATCCTCACTTATTCTATAAACCGTTTCTTCAGTTATTCGTCCAACATGCCCACCAGAATATGATCGGGAAAAAGAAGAAAAATAAAAAATAAAAATCTGCGACCTAATTAAAGAGTAGTTAAAGCGTATTAATGAGCAATATATTCCATAGGCTACCAGGTGTTTTATTAATGACTCAAAATTCTACGAACATTGAAAAAGATATATATAATGAAGATGAGCAAGAAAAATTTCTTTCGTGTTAGAGTTACGGTCTCAGAGAGAGAGGGAGAGAGAGAGAGAGATGCCACATAGTCCATATATAACCACTTGATAAATTCTACAAAAGCTAAAATGAGAAAATGAAAAGGAATAAAGTTATTATATCGAGGCTTATATATTGTAATTATGAAAGGGTGAAAAGCAATATATGATGGAATTATTATAATTATTCTTTACTGTTTTATCCCCCGCCAAATTGTTGTATACACATAAAGAAAGATTGTCATTTACTCCTAGTCAATGCCCCGTTGCCTGGTTAGCTGCATGTTATCAATAATTAATACTCCATCCTCCCCATTTTATTTGACAAATTTTGATCAAGAAATTAATGTTAATCTTATACGATATAATCACAAAATTGATATCATAAAAATTACATTAATATATTATCAAGAACAACTTATTTGAAATTAAAATGTATAATACGTTTGCTTAAAAATTAATTTTAAATTTGGTCAATTTAACCAATAAAATCAAAGTATTCTTTAATTATTACTGATGAATTAGATAACAAATAAATCATGTCTGATAAAAACAAAGCATGTGATCTTACAGTCATTATCAGGGATGTAATAATCTGGACCATTACTGATTACAGTGTAGGAACATAAAACAAAGAATAAAAAATAAAAAAGATTATATTATTTGAAAGAGAATTTGTATATTGTGTTAAGTTTCTGAGTCCTAGGTCATTAAATAGATTCAGTTCCATGAAGATTGACAGTAGTGATATTGACAACCATACTTCTCACTCAATTCGACAAGTATACCACTACCTTTTTATAGATGTATGATCAGAAGAAAAAAAATTAAGAAAATTGAGAAACTATGAATATATAATATTCACACACACACACACAGAGTTGAATTTAATGTAGATATTTGTTTGTACATACATGCAGGAACAATCTGTATGTAACTGGGTTCAATAACGTACGTACATCTATAAATTTACTAGACTAACCAATTAGGACATCTCATTCAATTCATATGTACTCAATTATAAAAAGAAATGGCAGTTCTAATTAATACCGAACTGAGTTCCGTATTAATGGCAGACATGAAATTTAGAGCAGCAAATTAATAAAATACAGATGATCGGAGAGAGAAAGCTACGTACCAGACAACTCACACGTACGGGAGATGAGACAAGTACGTCTGCAGATCTGAGCAGCTGAGTCCTCCAGCGTCTTCCAAATTAATCTTAACTCCAGAAATGAAAAACCCTATCTAGTTCAGCAGGTGTGTGTGTATATATGTGTGTGTGTAGTTGTTCCTCGGGACTGGAACCTCTCTAGCTACTATATGTTCAGATATATATAAGTTAGTCGATCGGATCACGAGAATTAGACGAAGAAGATGCGATTTATTTTGCTGTAAGATGAAACAAGCTACGCTAACCATCGAATTGAAGAAAGGAGATAAAATAGGCCTTATATAGACTCCACCACACACACACACCCCTAGCTACACACACACACCTAGCTAATATTATAATTATTACTTTAAGGACAGACAAAAACCCTAATTATGAAAGGATACACACACACACACATATAAACACACTCGATAACTTCTAACCTTAATTACTAAATTTTGTTTTGTTTCGGTGAACAATTACGATTTACAGTAATTTTTAATAGTTCTACTACACATACATACATTTTTTTTAAAAATAACAAAAGTTTAAGGTCGAAGAAAGGCTTCTCAAAGCAGGATTCGAGCACATAGCTTATTACATAGCTTATTTTCTTACAGTTTTATTATGTGAAGTAAAATTAGCATACCTAAATACTCTCTCCGATCTAAAAAAAAAGTTAAATTAAGAAAAAAAAATTGTTCACAAAAAGAATTAGATTTGAATTTTTTTTTTTTGTTATTTTACTATAAATTAAAAAACTTTCAATTATAAATTTATAAATCTCATCTTAATTTAAAGATTTATAACAAATTTCTTAAAAAAAAACTTAAGATTTGTAGATAAAAATCTTGATCAAAAATGAAATTTTAATATTTTTAATAAAATACACAAATGTAGCACTTTTTGTAGAACAAAAAGAGTATGTAATAATAGCTTAAATTTATATATTTGTCTCGTAGCTCTCACTTTCGAAGTGAGCTAGATTGCTGGACAAGTTGCCCAAATTATCTGTTTCTTCGTTTTTTTAAAGCCGGCGGATAATGGTGAGAGAGAATTAATTAAGAGGGAAGATCAACTAGAAAAAGAGAAACTAAGGAAAGGGCAGTGTGCGGCAACTACCACTTCCACCACCCGCAACTGACGACACTGACGGACACACACACATCCTATATATGAAATTATTTTCTGTACTTTTCTGTTTTTACATCTTCTTCTTCACTTCGACTATATGAAAGAAATTCAAATTAAGATATTATCTCCTACATTATTCAGCTCCAGATATTAGCTGCATTAATAATTTTTCGATTTTCAAACTCTTAAATTGATCTTCAAATTAATAATCCGTACTAGCAGCCATATTATTTTTTAATTTTATTTTTAACAATACCATGGACGAACACAATTGTGTTCAACGGACGAAATTATTTATCACATTTATACATGCCAATGCAACCGAAATTAATTTGTACTTATATGAAATGCATATATAGGAAAATCATCAGCAGGGCACCTTTCAATTTGTCTATTTTGAGTTTAGGCTTTAAAAATGGAGAAACATATACAAATATATATCAGAAAATTATTGGCCAATGTATTAAAAGAGAAATAATTTCCGTGCAATTCCCGTAAGTTACTACTATTCATATACAATTTATGTTATCATGTTAATGTTATTATATATTTGATGTCATTTTATTACCCTCTAAGGTTATTATGTTACTATCCACAGTTTAATTTTTTCAACAAATAGTAACACATATTACATATGGTAATATTAGAATATATAGTAACATAAATTTAATGGAAATAATTGAAGCATGCAAAACATTGTTTGAAAATTATTTTCGCGAGAAAACAGTTGCCGAGAATTGTCGAGAGATGAGTAGAGAGTCTACTAGAGACCACCAATCACCTTGCTTAAATGTTAAAGGCCTCCCTCCTGCAAAAGACCATAAAAGGCAGAAATGCTCCAAGTAATTTACAATCAGCTTTATTAAATTAGTCTATACTAATAAGAGAAAGGTAGCCCTAACAGTCCCATGTACGTACGCTCGGAAAGTATATGTTACTGCATTCTCCATCTCTCGATCTGCCCTTATCTTCAATGGAATTACCCCTGTCCCCCTTCTTCATCGATGCAAGTGCAAACCAGCTCCATTCTGTCCCTTGCGAACATAATTTTCACTTGAAAAATAGGTCTTCCTCTGGTCTAAATCGTAAAAAGACATCTGTATTTAGTGCTATAAATTATTTAGAATTGAACGAGATCGATATATTTAGTTAGAGATAAATATGTTATCTTTGTAAGGTAAACAACAAATTGACGTGAAATTTTTACTATATATAACCATAAACAAATATGTAGTATAGTAGTATTAAATTTACATTATGATTATCATCACTATCACTATTATTCAAATAATATCCCGTGATTTAATTTTGTCAAATTTATAGTACGTACTTGCTGGTACTGAAAAAATTTTCTAAGTAAAAGTTATATATTTCAAAAACGTCATTTTCTAAATGAAGAAAGCAAGAAGTAACAAGTTCTCCATTTATATATATGTAGTATGAGTTGTCCAGGAGAAAAATACATATATATTTGGTCTTTAGATAATTGATTGATTAAACACTTGGTCTTTGTTCAATATATTGTCGTTGCCTAAATAAAGCAGTACCGGCCACAAGTCAAAAGATCAACTAAAATTATTATTGCCCTTGTTTGTTAGAAACAGAAAGTAAGGGAAGCCTCTAGGGTTCTCTCTCCTCGCTAGGTCATGTCTCTTCCTCCACACGCACAGACAATTAGACAACCCCCACCCCCCCTCCCTCCACCCACCCACCCACATAAAAATTTTACCCGCTTTTATGTTTGGTTACAATAATATTTTTCTAAAGCTTTTTATGAGTCACATATACATTAATGTATATATGCATGTCCAAGGCAATGTTGTTCGACGATCATCATCCCAATTAATGAGCTGTTTTTAATTTGGCACCAAGTAAACTATTTAAGTAGGCAGTGAACATACATACAAATAAACATACGAAAATTCTATTAATATATATGACTAGCTAGGTAATTACTACATCTATATATATATATATATATTAAACATAAACTATAATATTATTACGACCACAAATATTTTCCACGACACAATTGATTAACGGTACCCGTTCTTGCTCATCTTCGCTGATACGTTTTCCTTCCACCACCGACTTTCATCATTATACAGCCTTGCTACTTGCTATTTCCTTATTTTTATACACATGTGTGCTACTTACAATACTCATATCTGCCATACATATATATATATACACACACACACACACAAAAACATTTTTGTGTAATTAAAGAATTCAATCATACACGGAAAGGAACGGAGGTTGCGCACTCCGTTGTAAGGGCACATGATCGAGTTTCAGCTCCGTCCCGTTCAAGTTTCACTCGTTTAATTGATTGCTCTCAATTGTCCCTCCACCGCACGGGTGTCCATCGGCTTCCTTGTCCCCACGGTCCCACAAACTACTTGAACGATATATTCACACCTCTCATTAGCAGATTAAAATAATAAGGAAAAAAGATAAATGAGTTATAACTTATTTTTATAATCTAACTCATTAATTTGTGTTATATTTTGGTTTCTAAAATGTTCGAGAAAATTTTAATTATACAAATTGGAAAAATATGTCAAAATAACACAACATGTGAATTTTTAGAATTTTTTCGAACATATTTACATAATTTTTATCATCATTTTAAATCAATGTATATTAACCCTTGCTAATATACAAATTTTACATGATACTAAAAATCACATTACGCAATATAAAAGGATGAGTAAATTTACGTATCCCTCTATTGTTTCTATACTCTTTCAATTTGAGCGGTTGAATATTATGAATTGGTAATTTTAAAATTAGTGAGTACGACATAAAAAATGAGTTATAGTTCAATTATCTTAATTCCAAATAATAAATACTCTATAAAGCTTATTAAGTTATCTCTTTTCTTTTATATGTTAACAAGCAACAGAAAACAAAACTAATTACTAGGTACATAATTCTTTTTTTATTATGATTAAATTTCAATTTAACAAGGATTTAAAGTAAACTCTTTAAATTATAATATTCTAATATTGATGGGAAATTATTATAATTTCTGAAATTAATATGTGTAATTAATATGGTGATAATTAATTTTCATATCTCTAAAAAATTCACGTATATCATATATTACAAATACTTTGATTTTTAATTTTTTTTTAGTCCCTAATATTTGTTTGTATTAAGAGGCCGCAAGCAAAAGGAACTTTTCGGCGTGGGCCTAAGAATGGAATTAGAGCAGTGGGTCCAACGGTCGAATTATGACGACATATAGAGCATCATTCTTTCAGCGCCAACGTTGGATGGTGATGGCAAACTCCGTTCCATGATGACGTGGCAAAGCCTCAATGGCTAACTTGTAAGCAACCAATGATATTGCTGCATCTACACTAAAAAGCGGACCCCATCCTACCCTATACTTCAATATCATTGGCCTAACACCCTACAGATGCGGAGGATTTTACAAAAGTTACATTTTATGGAGTATATTTACGTGGGCCCGGATACATGATGTTTTTAATTAACATTTAAATCAAAACATATAATCATGAAAAACCAGAAAAGGATTTGTGTGCCTCCAAAAAATCTGATTACGCCCCTAATGCAGCTCTAGAAAAAAAAAATCTATATTTTATGTATTATTTTGTTTCTTTACCTAAATCAATTACATGATTTTTTAACTGTTGGCGTAAAGCCTTAGTTTTGGATTAAAAAATATCAACGTGTGTCCTCTTCTGACTGTTGACTTTTGTACATAAAATCTGTTTTACCCTATATATATAGTTATTTGTGAATCAACTTCATAGAGTTATATCCGAGGGCCTTTTCCCGAAAAGGATATACATATATAACATGTGAACATAGAATGTATCCGTCAAGAATACAAAGTACTCAAGGGAAGATGAATTATACATACTGCCCCCCACCCCCACCCCCACCCCCACCAACCCAAAAACAAAAACAAAACCTTACACTGTAATTATTAGGATTCAAACTTACTTACATTGTAATTATTAGGATTCAAACTTACATATTCATAAAATGATTTATTGTGAAACTACAACATTCAACATCCACGGACTTGTCAATTTCTAGTGTATTAGCTATGTAACTTTCTTTTGCTAGCACAAAAATATTTTAGGAGCATCAAATTGCAGATTTTTGTAGTAATTGTGGGTAGATAATAATAACTGTAATAATTGTTCTTTAGTGTTGTGATCGAATTTCACTTAAATGAATATCCTCACTCACCTAAAACTATATTATTATGAAAACAGGATAATGCATGATTGCAATATGGTTTGCAAGTCCTCTTCAAAAATTATAATGACAATTATAGCACGATTAAGATATGAGAACAAATAAAGGGGAAAAGGTGGAAGCTGAAATGATTAATTAGTATTTTATTTATAAGTTATTATAATGTGAAATACTATGCTTGATCAACCTATATATATATATATATATATATATATATATATATATATAAAGGGTTTTATTTTTGTCTATCTTCATTATTATGATTAATGTCGTTATTATTTTATCATCATTATTACTATTTTTATTTTTATTTTGGAACTAATAGACACTACAAACAGAACTTCTACTTGATCCAGACATATAATCTCAGTTACAATTCCACAACATATGTAATGGTGACGTTTTCATATAAGAGATTTGGGGAAGAAAATAGAAAAAATTAGAACAAGTGAAGTTTTATACATATATATAGTTTTTAAGTTTCGGGTATCACAAATACCTTCTATAAATGGAGAAAAATAAGATGATCAATGTTCAAAAAGAACGTAAAGGTATATGGTGGGTGGAAGTTGGATAAAATTTGATGAGTATGATAATTTTATAATAGTAATAATATAACGGAGAAATTTAATTATAATTAGATTAAGAATATCAACTACGTTCATTAATAAATTTAATCAAATTACTACTGATATGTGATTAAGTGAATATTAAAAGTAAAATGCATGTGATAAAATATAAGTTCCACCAAAGACAAAAGAAATTTTATGGTGAGGTACTATTATTTTATTAAAGTTGTTCAATCACTTCATCATTAATTAAAATTTAACAGAAGGTTTTGTTATAAAGTATAGATCTGATTTTTGGGTTGATACGAATGTTACCCGTAATTTATTGGTTTCAAGCTGCAGGCATATGTATTGGGCTTGATACGAATGTTACTCGTAACTTTTTTGCTTTAAGCAGCCGGCATTTGTATTGGGTTTAAACCATGTGGCTTTTACAGCCCAATAGATAACTGGGTTATGCTGAGATAAGACGATAATTGGTCTTTTTCACCCCCACGAAGATTAAAATTAGGCCGAGTAAAATGAATGGTTAAATTAATAACAGATATTTGTGTGCATAACATAATTTGCATCACAAATTTTCATCAATTACATGATTTTATAATAATTGTCATTTAACTCAAAAATTAAAATATATGTCTAATTTTAAAATGAAATGAACATACAGAAAATGAGTTGTCAATCCTTTAATCGTACCATGTGTAATAATTGCATCTTTACAATAAATTAATTGAGAACTTAATAGTTTGAGTTCCATTAACATAAAAAATCAGTAACACAATCAGAATCTTATAACAATAACTCATCCATAGCAAACAGACCATCCTCCTAAATCTATAAAACAATTACAAGGTTACAAAAAATCGATGTGATTTTTTTTTTCTTCTACTACACTACAATAATTATGTATAATTTAACAGAGATTTACAATCATAATATATGATCACAGTCCTGCAATGAATGGCACACCAGTGGAAGGTAACCATGCCCTGCCGGATATAAACTTGGCCACGGTGAACTTAGAAGCCTCATACGCACTCCTAATAAGATGATATCCCCTCCACTTCACTCTATGCGTCGTCGAAGCACCTGGTCCGAAATTACTATATTCTCCATAGTACAAAGTGTCCCAACCAAAATTAGTATTCATCCATGGCAACCAACCTTTTGGGCTCACAAAATTGTCAATGTAGTTTTTCATCAACACCGTTCGGGAATATTGCTGCCACGGGCGGCCCAAGTACGTCTTATAAGCCCGGACCACTGGTTTAAGGTCCGGTGCGGCCATGATTCGCGACTGGTGGATTGAAATACCGGTATTCTGGTATGGATCGTCGCGGCCCTGCGCCGTTATGACATTTATTTGGCCTAGCAAAGGTCTTCTAACGTAGATAAGACAGCTTTGGAACACTACGGCAGCATTTCCAAAAATGAAGTCTATGGTGCCATAGATGTAACAGAACTTGTAAAATTGTCGTTGCGCGTGGACGAAGAGAGTGTCTTGGTAACCTTCGAAGCCACAAGCATAGAAGACCGATAAATCGGACGCGGATCGGAGAGCCACGGCTTGTCCGTTTTGTGGACCGGCCGTGTTGCGGAATGTTATACCAATAGCCATAAATCCTATGCCATCAATTCCTGATTAAGGAAAAATAAAACAAGTCACTTGTACTATCTATACATACCTTAAATCAAAATGTTAATTTTACGTGGATCATGTTTATTTTGATTTAAATTTTAAAAATTCTAAATTCTTATCGTATAAATTGTACTATCAAAATTTAAAATTTAAACTTAAACAAACAAACATGACAGATCATGTAGGACAAATGTGTAATATAATAGGGTGTGTCCATATAATTTACTAATTTAAAAAAGTGGCTTACAAAGCAAAAAGAAAAATTGAAAGAGAGTTGTTAATATTTGTACCAGCAGTAGCAGAGCTGTAAGTAGTGAATCCAGAGGCAACACTCCTACTACCAGAAATGATGGTGTATCTGAGTCCATCACCAACTAGCATGATCTTATTCAAATCGTACCCGATCGCAATATTCTCCCAATAAACCCCTCTTTTTACATAAATTATAAACCTCCCATTCCCCCTTCTCCTCACTCTTGCTGCATAATTAATAGCTTCCTGAATACTTCTAAAATGCCCTGATCCATCTTTTGCCACCACCACATTCGCCATCGAAGCCCACGACGACGTCGTTTGCAGCAACTTTCTATCCCCCTCCGTGACCCAACCCGGAAAATGAACATCATCTGATTTGGACTTATGAGCATACTCTCCTTTAACATCTGCCAAAACTGCTCCATTAATAGCCAAACTGTTACTAATCATCTCCGAAACATTATTCGACATAATTGGCTCGATAAAATCAGACACATTTAGCTGAATCGAGCCCAATCGACACGTCTCAATATCCGTTAAGGCAGCACTTAGCCAAGTTTGTGCGTCGACAGCAAACTCATCATCAATGCTACCTGCTGTAGCAGTTGTATTGATTTGAAGACATTGTAGCGTTCGGTTGAGTTGCCATATAGTGTCTTGTACTAGTTTGTTGCAATCGTCCCAAACTGCCTTCTTTCGTTTGCTGTCGCAAACATTTGCAAGCCCGTCAGTAGAATTTTGGGCCTGGAGAGCCCGGTCGAGGGTGACATGGACGAGCATTAATCGAAACTCGGCGTGATTTTGTGGTGTGAACTGAAAATCATGGCTCAGAAAATGGTTGCATGGTGTTGGATGTGGTGTGGTTTGACACCAATAGTCAATGTCATTGTGTGACTTATCTGATTCTGGTTGGGCTTGAGAGAAATTGTAGAAAGTAATGAGTATGTATATGATCACAATTTTAGTTGCCATCAAACTTGGGAAAACAAAAAAGTTAAATGTTTGTGATGGTTAGAAACAGTTTATGTTTTTATACAAGAGAAAGATGAATGAAGGGGTTGACATTGAACAAATTATATTGACAGTTGGATTGTTTGGAACGTGAGAAATTGTGAGCAATCAATTCATTTTGAATTGATATTAAGAAGAAGTTGAGTTAGTTTAATTATTAAGGAATGGATTAGTACTATTATATAAGTGTAGCTATAATTGCGATCCTTGTTATGCGGATCAATGTTAATACAATACACGAATTTAGAATTGAGAAACAGAGAAATTAAAGGAGGAAGATACTTCAAAATGCGTAGTGTCTTGAGCTCAACATGCTGTACTCGGCGGTCTTGCCGTCGGTGGCAATTTACAAGAACAAATAAAAAACAGCAATGTTGTATTATCCGTGTGTTGGAGTTATTCGGAGTTTTTTTAAAAAATGTTGAGTTTTCATTCCATCTTGCTTTCAATGAAATGATTTTGAGATTACGAAAAATTGTATAAATACAAAATAATAAAATCATTCAAAAGCTATTTTACATCTATGATATCAGGCCGTAATTTCGAAACATGATTTCTTGCATAAAAGTACAAAGAATTGTTGAAATAAATTTAAGATATTAATTTTGTTAATAACATTTGTATCATCCATAAAATTGTGTAATGCCAGTAACTCAGTAAGCGCCTTGTAACCATAATAATCAATCCCATGACACAAAAATTATTTACTCTCTTCCTTCTGTCCAGTTTTATTTGTTTTTATAGATTTTGATAGTCAAATTGACCATTTTTAAAATTATTCCTTTATTTTTTCTAAGAGTAAGTACATACGATATACTATTAAAATCAATATTTGTATTTTCAAAACTCATAATATATCTGTAACAAAAAAAAAGAAAAAAAGAAAAATTCACGGTATATCAATTTTATAGTTCATACTATATTTGATAAATTAGTAAAGTCAACTTTTGTAGATATTATTTTCTCTTTGGCTTTTTAAGTATCTTGTTTCGACCTGTATTCTTCTCTGTTTTAAGTATCTTATATGGCGTCTTCCATTATAATGGATGCGTATCGTATTTCAGTTTTTTCAATTAATCGGTTGTGATAGCGAATTTCAAATCCAAGCGCTGACCCGACTCCAATTGAATAACTCAGTAGTACTCTTAATTGAAATATAATGACGGACTAATTAGTTGTTTAATAAGACCGCTTAATCGTATTTGTTGCTAACACAGCCGAGATAATTATTACTCGTGACCCCTACCTAGTATATGTACATACATACAAAACTCAATTTCTATGCTGGTATTATATATTTCGGACTTTGTAAATATTTTATGCTCCGAATTATATAATCAAAATTTGTAAAAGTTTGTTTAATTCAAGCTTTGTTGATATAAATATATGTGTGTGTGTGAGAGAGAGATTCATTAAATTTTAAATTAATATATGTAATTGTTAGTATAACTTTGCGGGTAGCTATCTACGGAGTACTATTGTGATTTTCTCTAATGCATTGAATAGAATTATATTAGTTGATAGAAACTTATCCCATTTAGACAAAAAATATAATTTGACTTTATATAATAACTATAAATATTCCATATATTCTTTAATTGATTGGCACCATTTGATTTTTATAGTGAAGTTGAACATTTTTCTATCTTAATTTTTTTATAATTTTTATAAATATATAAGTGACTCAATCTACAATAAATCTTAATATTAATAATTATACAAATGTAAGTATATTCGTTAAAGTTAGAGAATGATCAATTTGACAAAAAAAATAAATTAAAGACGTTAGTTGATACCAGTTAATTAGAAACCAAAAAAACTACATTTTGTAAAACGGATAGAGTATTAAGTATGTACTATTATTTTTTCTCTCTCCCCCCGACATAATTTTTTAAAAAAACATTTATGAATATTTTTATAAATTAATCAGTTTTATTCAAATTGTGATTATCCACTAGATAATCGGAATAAAGTTAAACCTCGTGGAGCCCAAAAGTTAAAAGGTCAAATTGGATGTATATGTTGTAGTCATTGAGCTTAATGACGTATGTTTATAGCATAATACATATTCTTTCTTGACTAGTTTCCTCGAATTTGTTTATATATATGTTTGTGTGTCTTTTTATTTGTGAAGAAAAAGGGAGAAGGGAGGTAGTTACTGCTTAGCCATTTTCCTATTTACGAAAAATAAAAGTTGATAGCAAATTTATTGAAATGGCTAAACAACTAAATAAAATGGTGGTTGCGATGAGTTTTATAGCGATGGTGATAGCAAAGGTGGCGTCATCACCGGATTATGGGGAGGCGTTGTCGAAGAGCATTATATTTTTTGAAGGTCAAAGGTCTGGAAAATTACCTCTTAATCAGAGACTTACTTGGAGAAAAAACTCTGCTCTTACCGATGGATTTGATAATGATGTAAGCAACACCATCTATAATTTCGTTTATTTCAGTTTAAATTTTAAATATTATAAATTATTATAGTGTAAATATAAAATTTAAAAGGAGAATCTTCTTTCTTAGAATCACATATATTATCGTAAAAACATAATGATTGTTTCTCTTTCCGTTGTTTTTGCGGATTTTTCTTTAAATTTCAAAGGTACGTGTAATTGATTCGTTATTAAATTATGCTTTTATGCACTATGTTAAAATCATTAATCAGTCTCCTTAAATAGAAAATTAAATAGGAAAACCAGAATAATTGAATAATTCAAAAACAAAAATAACAAATTTCATCACTGTGTCCGTGTGGATAGCAAGGGAGAGGAATGTACGATATATCGATAAATTTTATTGCATGATTTACGAAGTTGTTGGACTTTTCAGGTGGATTTAGTAGGCGGCTACTACGATGCAGGTGATAATATCAAATTCAACTTTCCAATGGCATTCTCAACAACTCTTTTAGCTTGGAGTGTATTAGAATTTGGCAATTCTATGGACACCGACCTTAAACATGCCCTTGAAGCCATCCGTTGGGCTACTGATTATTTTCTTAAAGCCACCAACACTCCTGGTATTGTTTATGCACAAGTTGGTGATCCAAATGCTGATCACAATTGTTGGGAAAGACCCGAAGACATGGACACTCCTCGAACTGTTTATGCAGTTACAAAACATTCTCCTGGTTCAGAAGTTTCTGCTGAGATTGCTGCCGCTTTAGCAGCTTCTTCAATGGTGTTTAAACATCATGATTTTAAATATTCCAAATTACTTCTTCGAAGTGCTAGGCGTGTTTTCAAATTCGCCGATAAGTACAGAGGATCCTATAATATTAGTATTGGGAGTGGGGCATGTCCATTTTATTGTGATTTCAATGGATATCAAGTAAGTGAATATTATATTATTATCAATTTATAACTAGGCATTTTAAAAATTAACTGACTCAATTTCATATATAATTTGCAATCATGAGTTTTTTTTTTGGGTGTGGATAGGTGAAATTTTAACTACTACTAACTCAATTCTCACCTTATTTTCATTCATAAATTTCACGTTATTTTTACTTATAAGATTTAACTCCATAACCTGAATTAGGAAATCTCCATGAATTATATAGACTCCAAAAGTAATATCTATAGGCTTATTGATGTTTCCCTTTCTCTTGTACACGTGGTTTAATTACTAGGATGAATTGGTTTGGGGAGCAGCATGGCTACACAAAGCGACTCATTCACGATCATATTGGAACTATGTTACACATAACATTTTTAATTTGGAAAATACTTCGAACGGTGAAGATAATTTGGTTGAATTTGGATGGGATGCAAAGCATGCTGGAATTAATATACTTGTTTCTAAGGTAAATATCTACGTTATATTTCATCACTTTATTTTGAATATATACGATTTATATGCTCTACAAGATAAATTTTGGGATTTGTTTTCTGAACAGCACGTACTAGAAAGCAGTTTGAATTATAGTCCATTTATTATGTGGGCGGATAAATTTGCATGCAGTCTATTTCCAGAATCATCATTTCGAAGCGTTAATTATTCCTCAGGTTATTTTCTTTTCTTACTTGAACATACTTATGAAAAGTTAGTGTAATAAATTATAATGTGTGTGTGTGTTTGATATATAGGAGGACTTCTGTTCAAGCCGGGCTTGGTTAACATGCAACATGCAACTTCTTTATCTTTTCTTCTTGTTGTCTATGCTCGTTATTTGGCAAATTCAAATCGAATGTTACAATGTGAAAATTTTGTGGCTTCTCCTTCAAGACTTATCCAAATAGCAAAAGGGCAGGTACAAAAATACATTTTCATGCATTTATTATTTTTATTATTATTTTTTTGACATTTTTAATTAATAAAATATGGCGAAAACATTTATTTAATTATCAACTTACAAATTGATATACATGCAGGTAGACTATATATTAGGTAATAATCCCATGAATATATCATACATGGTGGGATATGGAGAAAAGTTTCCGCAGAGAATTCATCATCGTGGATCATCTCTGCCGTCCGTTGATCAACATCAATCGCACATAGAGTGTAAAGGTGGGACCCCGTTTTTTGAGAGCAAAAGTTCAAATCCCAATGTGCTAGTAGGAGCTGTTGTAGGAGGCCCTGATATAGATGACAATTTTTATGATGATCGAATGGATGCTTTTCATTCCGAGCCAACTACATATGTAAACGCACCTCTTGTGGGTCTATTAGCTTATTTCAACATCAACAATCCATAATTCTTGACTAGTTTTATAAATTCTTGAATATTAAATAAGGATTTTGTTTAATGTTAAATAATTTAACTTTTTCCTTCTTTTGGTGGTGATAGAACTATATAAGTACTTGTTTTTTAGTATGCTGAATAACTATGTACATAAATATAATTATTTTGATATCATATCTTAGTCGAACCCTTTTTATTTAAATTAATTTTAGAATATCAATAAAAATTTAATATTAAATTATTAAATTAAGTTGTATATAGGCGAGTCAACCGTAGTAATGAAATCCTTGAAGTTTCATATAAACAATGTAATCGATGAAAAATAACTACTCGTGCAAAAATTATCTTATATAAAAATGAAATTCATCAAGTTATTTTTCTGTTAAGTACAATTTTTTTTTTATTTTATAAGAAAATTAACTTGGATATCATCATAACTTCGAGTGCTCTCGATCAGTTACTTTTTATTTTTTAAGCGTATCTTTTTGGATAAGTTCTTTCTTCCTTGGTCCACAATTTGAATTGCCTAAGGAAAATCATCAATTATGATTCATACATAATACACATTAGTATTTTATTTCTCATAATTCGAGCAGAAAATTTATATATCACAACTTTAAAATAAACAATGAAGGAAAGGTAATGTACAACAATTTATTAACAATTTTACTATATATTGGTTATTATATTTTAGTTTGAAAGCTAAAAGAAAAAGAAAAACGTAAATTTGATGCATTTATCTAATCGCGCTTTTGACCACCTATGCCTTTGTTATGTCTGAACTATACACTACGAGTAAAAGTCAAAAAATTACTTTCTTCCCTAGTCCCTCGTAGTATAATAAAATTAAGGGAAAAGTTTCAACCAAGGAAAATCACATGGAAACAACTTATAATTAAGTAGTATGATATGTTTTTTAACCTTCCATATTCTTTCCGTCTTCGCTCCAAATCATGTGATCAAGTTTAACATTTGAAACTTTATTTAAATTTGCAACAAAAATGGTATAAAGTTTAAATTTAAAATGAAAATTTAAGTGGGTCCTTTAAAGTTTCTTTTTAAAATAGATATTACGTATGTAATTGATTTTAACATATACTACGTACCTAATCACGAATTTCAAGAATATATTGAATAGAATTAAATATAGTTTAACTTTATTCACAAGTTTAGAGATAAGTCAAAATTAACTTTTGAAATATAAATAACGAGCACAATTATTATATTTCTATAATTGCATTTTTGGATGAGATGGAATAAAGGTTAAATAGTCATGACTCCATTCCCATCCTCCTCCTTTCCCAGTTTTGTGTTTTGGTAAAAATTTAATTAAGAATGTCATCGAACACATCAGATAAACCAAAATTTCCATATTTCACTAGATATTCTGGATATAGTTTCACAAAATGTAGCCTAAAAACTTAAATGCTCATGAACGCTTATATGTGTGTCTATATATACATGTGAAGTATCAAAATTAGGAAGACAACAACTTAGAATTTGATTTATTTTTTGTGTATTTTCGAAGGTATATAGAACTAAATGAATCAAATGGATAGAAAAACAAAGCAGCTCATAGCTGTGGTGAGTTTTATAGCCATGGTTATAGTAGCTGAAGTGTCCTCATTGCCTGATTATGGGGACGCTTTAACAAAAAGTGTTTTATTTTATGAAGGTCAGAGGTCTGGAAAATTATCTCCTAATCAAAGACTTACTTGGAGGAATGACTCCGCACTTACTGATGGCTCTGACATGGGGGTGAGCAACCAAATCCATTTCTAATTTCATTTTTATGAAATACTTATTTTCAAAGGTCAATTTTAATATAAATTTAAGAGTGGTAGTGTTAATGTATTTTAGTATATTTTACATATAAGTGCAAAATAGTGCTGCCAGAAAATTAAGTAAAAAGGATCGAAGGCAAAAGGATAAGAATCAATTGAATAGGATGCTCACCACTTCAAGACTTCCACTTTGAAGATACGGGGCATATGAACTCACCATTCAATGGAATCCACCAAAGAAATACAGAGTTAGAAGTTCACCACTCAATGGAAGTAAAGGCAAAGAGATACAAAACAAAAATATACAAGCACAAAGCAATCTTTGTAAATAAAATCTGAAACTTATTATCCCCTTTTGGAGATCTACATCTTGAGTATTTGTAGGCTTATTTGGAACATCCCTCCAAGTATAGAAATTATAAAATATAACTTAGTTCATCAATATATTTACTAATGTGTCTAGAGGATACCACAAATTTCTAACAATTTGAACATCTTTTAGCAAAATAGTCATAACTTATATCTAGATACTTCTAATTTGTGCACCGTTTGAAGCATTAAGAACTAGACTTCCAGATCTTTTCAACCATATATGGCTCGACAATTATGAAGTTCTGGAGAAAAACAATTTATTCCAAGAAATTGAACCATTTCTAACTATATTGACTCTCCGTATTCTTTCTCATTGAATTTTGATTCAGCTCCTGTGTCAAATAGAGTCATTACCAATTCTCCATGATCTATTTCCTGATATAGAATTGACAAATTTACACCTTTTTTTTTTATAATTATTTTCAAAAAAAATTATAAATTAATATTTTCTTCAAGATTTTCAGGTGGATTTGGTAGGTGGCTACTATGATGCAGGTGATAATCTCAAATTCCACTTCCCAATGGCATTCACCACAACAGTTTTAGCATGGAGCGTATTAGAATTTGGCGATTCTATGGACAATGACTTGATACATGCACTTGAGGCTATTCGTTGGGCTACTGATTATTTTCTCAAAGCCACCAACACTCCTGGTGTTGTTTATGCACAAGTTGGTGAACCAAATGCTGATCATAACTGCTGGGAACGACCCGAAGATATGGACACTCCTCGAACTATTTATGCAGTTACCAAACAAGCTCCTGGTTCTGAAGTTTCTGCCGAGATTGCAGCCGCTCTAGCTGCTTCTTCAATTGTGTTCAAGAATCGTGACAAAAATTATTCCAAGTTGCTTCTTCGTAGAGCTCGAGATGTTTTCAAATTTGCTGATAAGTATAGAGGATCTTACAACGAAAGTATTGGAAGTGCAGTATGTCCATTTTATTGCGATTTCAACGGATATCAAGTATGTTCGGTCTCCAAATCTATATATAAAAAACGAAAGAAAAAATAAAAACAATAAAAGTGATAACATTTTTCCTTTTTTTATGTGATGACTAGGATGAATTGGTTTGGGGAGCAGCATGGTTACATAAAGCAACTTATTTACAATCGTACTGGGACTATGTTAGACATAATATTTATAATTTGGAACGTCCCGAGTTCGGAGGTGGTTTTTGCGAATTCGGATGGGATGGAAAGCAGGCTGGAATTAATGTACTTGTTTCTAAGGTAACTTTTGTCACCTTATTTTGTTCATTTACAAGTTTACGTATCCCGCATCCAAATTTTCTAACTTCATTTCCCTTAACAGCACATTTTAGAAAACAATTTGGACCCCAGCCCATTTCTTCCTTGGGCCGACAGATTTGTATGCAGCTTATTTCCGGAATCATCTTTTCGAAGTGTTAATTACACTTCAGGCAAGTTGCACATATTTCATTTTCTTGTTTCAATGCACATTGCACATCAACGTCTGCGCGCGCACACATATATATACACGTATATATAATTTATGTATTCACATGTTCAATTTATATGTTGGCAGGTGGGCTTATAATCAAGGGTGGCATGTGTAACATGCAACATATATCTTTATCTTTTCTTTTAGTAGTGTATGCTCGGTACTTGGAGAACTCAAAACGAGTGATACAATGTGACAATTTTGTCGCCCCTCCTACTAAGCTTATTGAAATTGCAAGAGGGCAGGTATATGCACACTAAATACGATATTATTATTAACAAAAAGTAATTGTAAGGAAAATATTGATAATTTAATTATAATTTGATGCAGGTGAACTATATATTAGGTGATAATCCAATGAAAATGTCATACATGGTGGGATATGGAAATAAGTACCCACAGAGAATTCATCATCGTGGTTCATCTCTGCCGTCCGTTGATCAACAACGACAACCCATAAAGTGTAAAGATGGGACCCCATATTTTATGAGCAATAATTCCAATCCCAATTTGTTAATTGGAGCTGTTGTGGGCGGGCCTGATATGGATGATAAATTTTACGATGATCGAATGGATCCTAGTCATTCCGAACCAGCTACTTATGTAAATGCACCTCTTGTAGGTCTATTATCTTATTTCAAACACCAAAAATGAATTGTTAATTCTTGACTTATATAATAAATTTTCTGGGATTTTATAGTCGCTTTAAATTTTGAAATGAAAAGCATGATATATGTTGATTTAGTTTTTCCGGATTATATTTTTTCTTTTGGGTTAAAACCTCGTTTATTTCGGTTTAAATTTTTAATAATGTAAATTACATTAACAGAATCTATAATCTCTAAAATTACACTAATAAAATTTATAATCCCTAAAATTTAATTTAAGCGGAATCGAGTAGATAACTAACCTCAATTTCAAGTGCATGTTGCACCAATATGCTCATTCATCACTTTGCTCATGGAGTATTAATAATAAGGCTGCCTTTGCAAATATAGCTTGTTCCGAATCTACAATGGATGTTCTTGTCCCGACAGTTGGGGCCTACACAATTAGATGAACTCGATCATAGAAAGAGGATACATATGAAATGTCACATAGTCCAAAGAAACACCACAGCGATGAATGAGGTTTCAGTAATAACTAGTAATTCACATTATACTCGCATTTTAGGATTTTACACATCGACCGTGGAGAAAATAAAAATGGGGACACAGGATGGAACGAAGGTAATTCATGCAAACACACACACACACACCAACACACACTGACGCGCACACACACAAAGAGATTGTCCGGTTGGTGAATATATCAGGGTGAAATTTCTGGAATAGCTTTATTTAGAAAACTAGAGAGATGCAAATATTTGTTGATTATATTGACACAAAATCTTAATGTTGAAGATGTGAGAAAATCCAGAAGAAAATATAATCAGTTAGTGAGTGAACTGTACAAAATAAAATAGTAGCTTCCAAAGCATTGTTTGCCTCCTACAGGATGTAATGCCCAAATAGGATGCAAAGCCCAAATAGGTGAAGCCCTTGTTTTAAGCAAACAGCGCCAGATCTGAGAAAATTACCAGACAAACTCATTTAAAAAATATATTATTACCAATACAAAATTACCAAAAATAACAAAGAACTAATATTTTTTAAAAAAAAAATTACCAATTACTGGATTCAAGCAATCTGGGATTCATGTCATGTTTGGAAAACATAGGTCTCAATTCTCATACTAGTCAGTATAGACCGACAGTTTACATGCAGAAACAGTTCCCAGTATCTTTTAAAAAACTGAATACACAGAGTATTTAATGGTGATTCCATCTGAAAGATAAACCCTGGAAAATTGAAAGGGTATTATATTGATACCTGACAGAATATGAGCCTACATCCACAGTAAGAACACATTGAACACCATGCTTGGATGTTACACCTTCTACGTACTTGCATAGAAGTAAGATCAGGGTGAATACAAGACAAGTCCTCATAGAGGAAACCGTGAAAGATACATCGACCTACAGGATCAGTGTATGTTAAGTCATCAGCAAATTGGAAAGCAAATTTTCCTACAAAATGACATTATTAGTACATGAAGCTATACATTATTACCTTAGAGGACTGTAACCACAGCATATTCACTTGCCTTGCTCTTTGAAATTAAATGTCTAAGATATCCATGTTGCTTCTTCAAAGCAAATCTTCAACATATTCTATACTTAATTGACTCTTCCTCTATCCTGATTCATGCTGCTCTTTGAGAAATTGATGTCAGAATATCGTACTAAAATAGGAATTTAAATTTCGGATAGTTAATTTGTATATCTTATACTGATGCTTACTTCATAACAATTTCTGGAGAAGTGGTTCCTTCGAAAGCAGGCACACTGCTCCTTAACAACATTAGAAACAGATTCAATTGCTCCCAAGGTTTCTTCTCCATGTTTCTATGTGGTATTATTGAATCTCAAGAAATACAGCCCTGAAAGAATAGATGTCAGGGTATTCCATTTCAAGAAATACATCAGAATTCAAATCCAAGTAAACTAAAAAACTTAAGTTCATAATTTATTTTACGTAGTCATTTCTAGAAGTGATTCCTTCCATAAAGTAGGAGCAGTGATCCTTTAAACTCAAGATAACACAGAGCCCTGTCAACCATGATTTCAATATGACACTACAGGATCAAGCATTTTCATGTGATACAGACTGGGCCAAAAGATGGCCAACTAATGAAGTATATTGTCAATTGGTCTATAGCATGTCTTACAGTAGATGTGCATCCAACGGTATTCTGATGAGAAAGTCATGTCAGAGATAAAACTAAACACTTTAAAAGCTTAAAAAGGCAGTAACCATCACATTGACACAGAAAATTGTGATAGGATGCCTGAGGATTCCGAACGAAGTCCAAACACACTATTACAAATAATGATCTGGGACAGCAAGAAAAACTAATAAGCTTGTACTGGAGCAGATGTTGTAGCAGTCCACTGAGAGTATTCATTGTAAATTGATTCAAAAAGTACGAAAAAAAGGGTTCACCTTCTCTTTTTTATCTTCTCTTAATAAAAGTCAGAAATCAGATGGTATTAGAGAGCTTGAGATGTCCATCAAGACCCTAATACACCTACTGCATCAAGCTTGAACCATAAAAACTGACGCTACTGGTCAGGCTCAAAAGCATATATTATTTCTTCAACTTCACCCTTGAACTTACATGTAAGGCTATGCCAACTCATACGTAACCATAAGAGTCCCTCCTTCACATGCGAGTTCTAACACTGTTCCCCTGCACGAACATATATTGTCATCAATCAACACATTAAGTTTTGTCTTCATTGAATATGAGGAAAGCGTGAAGACTTAAGAGCATGCATTATCGGTTAATGACAGATACATGGATTTGCTTTATTCTGTTAATGAAAAAAGTAAAGAATAGACTGCTTTAAGAAGAAAGGACATGGTATACATAGAATAACATGAGAGAACAAGTGATGTAAGTCCATAGAGTAAGGGATGCATGTAATAAAATTATAAAAGTGCTTCTGTTGAAGGCCAAGATGTTGTTATGGCAGAACTTAGACACCCATTAGACAGCTGGAAGAAGTCTTGCTTTTTGGCTCTTCTATGACTTTTTATATATGAAATTCTATTTGAGACGAACACTTTAGGAATAGGATCATATGCCTACACTCAGCAGAACATAAAAATATACCAATGTGCCATCCTTGTCATAGATCTGCTCCAAAACTTTCTTCACCGCAAATTGACAGACTTTGCACCATCCAATAAGTTCCTAAAGAATTTCCAAAGCAGTGAACACCAGAAAAAAGTACATCCATTTGCAAGAACATATATTGTTTGGACCATTGAATCTTCATTTTCAGTCTTTAGTAGTAAGTAAGCCAGCTATTTAGAGGAATACTTAAAAATAAGATGGAAAGCTGACCTCAAAAAAGGGAAGATTCAGTCTTTGCACGACAATATAATTGGCGCCTCCGGGGACAAAGATCAGGCTAACCCCTATAAATTCAAGAGCATGAGAATCTTTCCATGATTGAAGATATATCAAAGAAAACTGCAAACTTTTCCTACCTGGGGTCATTTGAGAAGTATAACATGGCATCGTGTGCATTGGCAGCAGCTATTGCAACAGAATCAGCAGAGACGAAAAACCCTGTACCAAGAATCCTGTTTATATCACCATCTTATGTAATCTGAGACCAACTAAAGTGTGCAATCGGTACAATTTTAGTATCCAATATAAAGTGAAATTAAGTGTTACCTAGCACTTCATTTTCAGCTCAAAATGTTACCAATCGGTGACAAAATTGACACATCCGCACATTAATTATTGTCATTATCTTGAAATCATATAATCCAACAATTCTCATCTCCAAACATAACTTGCACGAAAAATTTATCAAATACTATTAAAATAAGCAAGTGTTACTAGTTATTCAAAAGTTTACCAACAACGGATGAGACAAATGGATATGGATTGAATATAACTGACATACGCAATTAGTTTCAAGCAGAAGTATTGGATTTACTGAATGATGGACTCTTATGATCTCCAGTGCTATAATTAAACTGCTAGAAACAAAGAGCAAAGATTGCCTCAAAATATCATGTAGCGGAACTGCATGAATCTGTATATGGTCATTTACACCACCAGCATCTATGTAAGAAGACAATATCAGGGTTCAGTTGAGGGACCAACTCAAATGATATTATTTCATAAAAATAGTTCGATTTTCTGGTAAAAAGATAAATAAACAAAGGTGCGATTACAAAATTTTAATAGGGCATGTTAGGTAGAAATGTTATAAACTTAGACATACTTGACTATGAAAACATTTAGAAACGAAAAAATGAAGAGCAAATTTTATCACATCACGTTAAAACTTACACTAATACCATCTCATCTTGACGCCCCGATCATGCTCAGGCCCACCAAGATTGTTGCTCACACTCCTTATAAACCACCATTGGTCTGTGAAATTGTCTTGAATATACAAAAAAGAAGCAAAAAAGACCGTTTAAATACGCTAATAGCAAGAAATATGCATGCACTTGTCCTTTCTTTTACCAATGATTGTACGAGGGAAAGTGTTGGCATAATGCCTTCAATTCAATGGTGAGATTTCATAGTTTCCACAAGAAAAATTAATATTAGAGATGAATTTCTGCATTCAAAATTGTTGAGAAGAATGTATGTTATGAAACTCAAAGATAATTGGAAATTACTACTATAATGATAGTAAATTAGTAACTCGATACAAGTCATGGCTAGTGGAAAAGTATAATGATATAGCAAGTAAATCACTGACAGAATAAAATACCTTCTTCGGAAGGCCACCAGTTCCAGAATTGACATCTGATTAGTTTCGTCATAACTGCAATGATCAAATTAACGATAATAATTAAAAATTAAAAGGAATTGAAAGAAAATATATGGCTCACAATTATTTAAATTGATGTTTTACCATCTCCTTTTTTATATATTTTAATTCAGAGGGTTACAGTTTTTTTAATTAATATTTTTAGTTATTTAAATGATTGTTTTGTCAATTACGAATATTGTAATTATTGGACTTCAATTATATCTTTTTTTTATGAAAAATAGGATAAAATTAATTTTGACATATTTTAATAAGTGGGGAGAACAATTTTGTATTTTAATCTGGACATACCAGATGCTAGGGATGCACATAAACCGACCGAACCCAACGAACCCAACTGAACCGATCCAAACCGACCCTTATTGGCTGGGTTGTTAATATCTATTGGGTTGGGTTGAGTTGGGTTTTTTTAAAACCGACATGGGCCGGCCAAAAATGGGTTGTGGGGGTTCGGGTTGGAAAAACCGACCAAACAACTAGTCATCAAGGATTCAAGGTACGTACTCCTACTCCGTAGTCGACTAGTCGAAACTTCGCCTTCACTAAATCCAGATATCAATAGTTCATTTTTCAGAGTTCAGAGTTTAATAGTTCCTTCTACCTAACTAGTTCTTCGCCAAATCCAGATTTTCAGAGTTCAGAGTTATTGCAATGTTATTGTAACATTGACAATTGTTATTGTAATGTTGATAAAATTGTTGTCAGTGAAAATCTACTGAATTTTTTATTGTATTGTTATTGTAATGTTGATAGAATCCGATTAACCCAACCCAAACCAACCCGATATTTATTGGTTTGGGTTGTGAAAGTAAACAGTTTGAGTTGGGTTATAATTTTTTAAACCCGAAATAATTGATTTGGGTTAAAATATTTTCTTTAAATCGCCCAACTCGACCGATGTGTATCCCTACTAAATGCATATGCAAAATACCCAAATTTGTTAAATATACCCGTTATAAATGGTGCCTTATAATTGAAATTTTGTTCTAAAATTTCATTGTATTCTAATTTGTTCTAAAATTTCATTGTATTCTACTTTGTTCTAAAATTTCATTGTATTCTAATTGTTTTTTTTTAAAACTCTCTGTTAAAAGGAAGCGAGGCCCATTTTGTTGTTTTATTGGTAGAGGATACAACACTGCCGTTAACCACAAAAATTAATAGATTAAAAGTGAATTAACCGACTTCAATTTGGTCCTAAGTAAATTGAGTTGGTTAGATTTTTATTTACAGGAAACATGTACATACGTTATACGGATAAATACAGCTATGTAAACGTACTCAGTGTAATATGTAAGCGCACAGGAGTACAGCGTAGCGTAAGATGTAGGCGAACCGGACTTTACCTCGTTAAATTTATTTTAACCCCCGCTACGAACGGGTTAAAAGTCGGTGAAAACATTATATTCTCTAATAATTATTCCATATAAGTGGATTTTAAGAACATTAACAAAGTAATGCCGTTTCACCAAGAGAGCGGAAGGTGAAAGACGAAGAGAGAAGAGGATGCAGCAGAGAAAATCTGGGAATGGAAGGCCTTCTGGAACCGACGGTTCTGATTTCTCATACCGTATGGTCGTTGATTCCAGTATGCTTCTTTCTACCGATCTTTTTTTTGTTCGATTAGGGTTTTACCAAGTATTCGATTCTTACTTTTGTTTTTGTATAACTAGGTTTTCGATTAGTTCTACGAAGTAGCTCAATCACATTATTGATTGGGGGTTTCTTTGATTGTTGTTATATTTAGGATATACAAAGGTAGCAAAGGGGAAATCTCGTCTTGCTGTCCTTATTTTGACTCAGGTTCTTCTTCACTCAACACTCATTCATCCATTCATATTTATAATTCGCTCTTTATATGTATATGTATGTATGTATGTATGTTTTTATGTTTCTATAGTGCTCTTATAGTGCACAATTTCCGTTTATAATTGATCTAGTGGGTAAGCTTGTTTTGTGTGAAGTGCACCAATTTCATATGACTTGGCAATTTATTTGATTGCATGATGCACTTGGTTTCTATTGCTTCATGCTTTCATGTTGGTAATAGGTTTCCTATATAAGTGTTTCTTACCCGTTTACTGATAATTTACATAATTTCTTCAGGCCGTCATTCTGTTTTTAGGAGCATTAAACTTATTTTATTCATTATCGAAAGAGGAGAGTCTTGATCAATTAGCTGTTTCATCCACTTCAATTTATTTCATCTCTCTGTTGATTGGGGAGCTAGGTAATGCTTTGCTCATCTTTTGTTATCTTCATTTATGTGAATTTGTCATAACACATGCTCTTCTTGTGGTGTACTGAAGGAAGAAAGCGCAGCCGAGTGAACTTGTTGAAATTTTACATCGTTTCATCATCTATTGGAATGCTGCTGTCAATTGCTTGTGTCCTCAAAAGTGGCATCTCTTTAAAGGTACTAGCATCCATTTTTATTTTGTTTAATTTGTTGTTTCCTTAATTCGAATAATTGGCTTGACATTATATTGTATTTTATATTGTGAATTGAATACCCCGTTGATCACGTTTCATGTGTAGTATTGAGTGTCGTATTGTTATAATATATACGCTAATAAAATTTGTAAAGATTACAAACTCTGTGTCTTCAATTCATGATATCAAGCATATAATTGAAAAATAAAAAGTCAAGTGATGTTTTCAACTTTTCAAAAGAGACAACCACATGAAACTAGTGACTGAGGTCTTGGTATAAGATTTCAAAATGCTACAGCCTACAAGCACAAACAAAGAGTAACTGCATTTTCTAATGTCATACTCATCAATCCTCATCAAAAAGGTCAATTACTTCATATCATTTCCACAGATTTCCCCATCTTCACTTGAATTGTCTCTCCCCTTTTCTCCTTTGTATTAGTTTCCTTCATCATCATCGTCAACTCCAATCACTTCAATATTGTCTACACATTATTCATTGTTCTTCCTTTTCCTTGTCATTTAGCATATTTCTTGGTCCTTAAAAAGAAAAAGTTCCTAGAAATTTTAAGTAAATAATCTTTTTCTATCTCAAATTTTGATGAATTACTTAATGTAAAATAAATGGCTATTTTCTCTTTTTACTAGAAGCTTGTCGAGTTCAAAGCATTTATGAACATCCATCGACAACTAGTCCACTGGAAGGCAATGATCTTCCCTCTCAGTTTATTATTGATCATTGAGCATAAGGGTATTATAAACTTATACAATACTCAATCTTTTTGTGTACTACTATGATGTGAGCTTTCACCTTTTGTTTAATGGAGTGGGGGTATTATAAGCTCTTATATATTCTTTCATCACCTTAATGAGGGAGGGATTTACTTTCTGATTTTTCTTCTTTTTATGAAACCCCGAACATAACAGTTGAAGCGAGTTTTTCTTGATTTTTTCCTCTCCAATCTCTTGGGATAGTTTCAAGTCCTGTTGCACTACTTGGGAAAGTGAGGTGACTCTCTTGTTGTGTCTTGTGTTGACTTTGTCTGTTAAATGCATAAGTATATTTGTTTCCACTAAACTCATGATGTTACGGAACGAAAAATGAATCAACGTACACATTTGTAAATATTTATAAATAAATAAATATTCAACAGGATATCCAAGATTTCAGTGGGTGGGAATCGAAGAAGTCTGAACTTTTCAGAGCTACTTGTCTCCTTATTGGTAAGCTTGAAATTTTGTAGGATCTAATTAGCATATGATAATTCGTAAATATTTTTTTTCACCGTCTCCTTATTTTCTTTCTGATGCCCATCACTTCAATCTATCAGGAATGCTGGTACAGATATTGTCAATCAGCACGACGAGTTCTATCATTAGTAACATGTCTCCTCCTAAAAGAGCTTCTTAAAGGCTTGATGTAATTTCAATTAATTTATAGGCTTTCAACAGCCAGAACAGGTCCCTTTTCATAATTTTATTTAAAGTTATTTGTCTATTTTTCTTGTCTTTGTATCTCTTTGATATTGGTCCCTCATACAGCAGTTTTGATCTCTTTGGATTTCTTTTTGCATAACTAATAATTTGGGTTGTCACTACATGTATAAGCAATTTCATACTAGCGATGAAACATTATTTGACTCTTATATAAGACAACTGTAATATCTAATATGCAGTTAAGATACATAAAAAATTTTGAAAAGGGACAGCAGTAGTGTAGACAAGCATCTAATTACCAGTTACTGTTTACACATGTGTATGTGAAATTGGAAAGAGGTTCTCCGAAATTGGTTATCTTTTGGAAATATAAAGAGATGTGATCCGGATAATCTGAAAATGGGTGGAGTAGGAAAGAGATATTCTCCTCCGATGATTTTTTTCCCCACAATTTTCAGGGACTTCAGGATTTTGGCATCTTTCTCCAGATTTTGGTGTCTAAGAGGTAGTCATTTCCATGTCAGTTTTCTTTTAAAAGCGTGTAATGCTGGATTAAAAAAACCAGACAGCAAATTCGTTGGTGAAAAGTTAATGGAATGCTGGATTAGAACTTAAGATAACGTTGATATTGTAAAAAACTATTTAAAAGTTGACTGATTTAATTAGGAAAGTTGACTTCAATGGTATTTTAAAATAGCTTAGCCGTGAAATGTTTACTAGAGAACTTCTATTGATTGTAAAAGTAGGAACATGCAAGTTCTGAAATTAATTAAGCCACTGCCAAATGTACGTGGGGTCTTTGTCATGCCATTTTATTATATTTCGAGTCACATAAGTTGTTAGTATTATAGTAGCTGCTTGAGATTCATAAGGACCAATTTTTTTATGTTAATTGCGGAATATAATGCTTGAAATCTAAGAGTTCTTTCATATTTATTTTGTATCTATAATTGATTTCTATCCGATACAGGATAAGGGGAGATTGATTTTGCCTTTCACGAGTAGAAACTTTTTCAGTGTAATAAAGGACTGCCCTTTAACTAACGAGAGTACTGGATTGAATATTGTTCTGGCATGGCAAGTAATTGCGAATTGTGGTAAATAGAATTTTTGTGCATGAATACCTCCTCAACCCGTGCTGAATGTATAACATACCATATACACAAATTACATGGAAACTATACCAGCGATTTATTTCTAATGCTTCATTTTAACTCTGATCAAACCATAATAAGAAAAATGACGAATCTGATTTTAGCTGAGCTATCCTTGAAGAGAAAATGTAGCTATTGATCAAAGTGGAGGCATTGCTTGTCAAGTGCATGACATTCAACATTCTTCTTCTGATAACGTTCTTTATGTTTGCTTTCATAGATTTCCCAGAAAACCCCTCGGTGCAGTTCTCATCAGTCAAAGTAGCACTTACCCAGGTTTGTATGTCATTTATGAGTTCATAATTTTTTGATCCCTTGAGTTGATTCATCTCTCCCATAGATCTTTTAAGTTCTTTATTGAATCAATTAACTCTTCAAGGCAATCCCTTATGGCGCCAACTTCTCTAGGCTTCATGCCATATGCTTTTGACAGCCTTAGCATCGTGACAGTTGTTGAGAGTGATTGACAGAGCTGTCCGAGCTAGCAGCTTAGGGCTTGTTTTGATAATATACTTGCATGACTTGAGAGTGAGGTAAAGCAAAGACTAGGGTAAGTGACTCAACTGCAAGTGTTCTCGATAAACTCAGTGCTTGCCTTTTCAGCTTCATAATCAGCTGCCAAGCTGATGTTTATGTAGAAAGTAAATCCTTAGGAGTTTGATGCTAACTAAATCATGATAAAGTCATGTTTACTTGCATGACTTGTTGAGAGCTGCAGGAATTTGCTTTAGGAGTTTGATGCTAACTAAATCCCTCTCCTTCTGTCTCTGAGTGACGGAAGTTGAGGGAGAGGTTCCGTATTTATAGAAAGTTAAAAAGTGCTTCTTACTTAGACATGGTTTTGGAGTATCGTTGTATGGAAAATAAAAGATTTTGGTTGGAAATATGTTACTTAAATTCGCGTGCAAGTGTACATGGTCAATAAGTTGATAAGTAATATAGTGATAAGAAAAATATTGTTCCAGACTTGTAGTAGTTACGTATTAATATAAGTAATTCCACAATTTATCTAGCCAATAAATAAAAAGAATTTAAATTGAATTAATTAGTCAACTAAATATAAAGGAATAGAATGGCCAAGTCAATTGGTAACTAGAAGTAATATGCGGCGAGTAAAGATGAGATAAAATCATTATAATAAAGGTGTTAGAGCATCCGAATCATGTAAATTAATTCCCTAATCTTCTTACACAATCTAGTTGAATTATGTTGTGATGGTAGAGATTCCTATTTTAATTATTATTTTATCTCTAAGCATAGTGATTTTATTCAATTTAAGTAATTCACTGTCTCCACATGAATTAAAGTAAACGAATGCATTAAGTTTTATGGATATTCTCAGATTTAATAAACCATCCTCGATTTAACTACTATCAAAATCACACAAAGTGATTGTCATATCTCTATAAAACTTAATTTATGGTTATCTATTCGACATACATATGCATAAAATCACTTCTTAGTGTCGATTACACAAGTGGTGATCAAGCTCCTAAAAGTATTGAGAGCATGAATAAATAAGTTACAATCATAAAATTTTAAATTGCAATAAGAAGAATAAAATTAATTAATTCAACATGAAGCAGCTACGTTGAACCTCTAACAAAAAGAAAGTTAGAACATAATTTTAAAAGAAAGAGTAGAAGAAGAAGAGATAATTGAATAGATCAAACTAATATTGAAGTTACAATTTTCATTGATCTTTCTATAGGAAATGAAAAAGTCAAAAAATTCTCTCAAAATACAGAAAATAAGTATTTATATGCTTAGTACAAGGTTTTCCAAAAACCTAAATATAATAAGAATTAACAAGAAAGAAAAATACAATTTTCTGTATGAATTTTGTCAATCCCGTGTCCAAAGCATGGTTATGCCCTTATCTATGCCTAAATCTGCTCGATTTTGTCAATCTCAGAAATTCATACATGGTTGAGTGCAAAATGAGATTCTATTTACTACACTATCAACTCGGTTATGCGTAATGAAATTAAATTTTACAAAAATAACATTATTCAATAGAAAATGATTGCTTTTACGCAATATGAGATTGTATTTACTACATCGTCTTGTTAGTTACGTATAATAAAATTAAATTTTACAAAAATGACATTTTAGTATAACACGATTGCATTTACGCTAGTTGAGATTCCATTCACTACACTATTAAATTTGTTGCGTAAAATGAGATTAAATTTTATTTAAAATGACTTTGTCAACTTTTAAATATCACATCTAAGAATTAATTTAAGAATATTACATGTCACATCAAAAATACATTTAATGTTTTTAGTATTCATGTATAGGACGTGATTGAATTTCAACCACATATTCAAATCAATTAAAAAGCAAAAAAAAATTAAGTAGCAGAAAAATTCACATATTCAAATGAATTTAAAAGCAAAAAAAATTAAGTAGCCCAAAATTTTGATGGGCAAGAAAAGTTGGTTGATTAGAGGAAAAACTTATTTAATTACAGGATAATTCTTGTTAATTATAAGAAGATTTTATTTAACCATAAGAGAACCCTCGTTAATGTGAGGAAGAAATTGTTTAATCGTAGGAGAAACTGAATTGCATTAAATGTTGAACAGTATTTTCATTAAATATTGTAGTAATTGAAAAGAGCACATAAAAATCTATCTTATTATGCATAAAAATGATCATCTTAAGAAAAGGTAATGTTATTTTGCATAAAAGTGACTATGTGGTACGAATGTCATTTCTGTAAATTTCTTTGTCAGTAAATATATTAAATCTCATTGCGAGTAAAAGTAATATTATTTTACGTGATAATAATCATTATCTGTTATGGTGTCATTATGCGTAAAAAAAATGTCATAAGCAATAAATGTATTGTTGTTTTACTTAAAGAGTTAATTAATGTCATATGTATAAAATTTAATCTCGATAAAAGTAAAAATTCTCATATGATAATAATTATACAAATATAAATTTTGATGTCGTGAGACGTAATTGACATCATATATCCGTAAATTTAATGTCAACTTATGTAAATTTAATGTCGTTCTTTCTTGGAAAGTAGTTAATTTAATATTTATAATAAGTTATACATTAAAGTTAAAAATATTAATAATGTATTTTAATAATATTTGGAAAAAAAAAGTTACTTTGCTTAGGTAGTGTAAAAAGATTTGCATTACATTTTGCATATATTATACTCAAGTGATTGTAAATATAAATTAATACTTAGCAAGAGGCAATAAAAATTATTTGAAGAGACTTTATTGATTTCATTATAATGAATAAGTGTTTTGTAAAAAAAATTTTTGTAAATAAAGTTAATATATGTAATACATATGTGTGTGTGCGTGTGTATATGACGTTATTTCTTTTAAATTTATCGTAACTAAGATACGGATTAGTTAATTTACATAGATAATAATTGAACCTGTTCAAAATTATAAATATTTTATTAAAACATAATAAACATGTTATAAAAATGATAAGTATAGCATAACATAAATATAAAAACATAACTATGGCCACTCATACCAAAATCTATTAATAGATTCTTTATTTTAAATAATGAATTATAGTTTTTCATAACTTTATAATTGTTATTTTTTTTAAATTTCTCAAGACTTAATTTTATTAGAGATCTTAATAGTAATCCTTATATGTAGAGATTTATTGTTCAAATATCTTAATATATTCTCAATTCTAAGGATTCCTTATATGTTGATACTAATTATTCAAATCTTTTAACATATTTTCAATTATAGGGATTCTGCCTAAGGATTATGAAGCATATGTAATTTATAATTTTTCAACTTAATGTGGAAATTATAGGGAATATCGGATATCTGGTGTGAGTGCTCTAACATGTTAGGACATAAGTGTCTATTAATAAATAAAAACAATTACTTATGTTGAATTGATTGAGAAATACAATATTGAGAAATTCTTAGAAAAAAGTTAAAAGTTAACATTATAAAAATTAAATATGAGAAATTAACATTTTCTACAATCAATCGTATTAACACAATCATATTCTAAATTTGACAATAAATATTCATTGTGCATTAAAATTTGAGAAATAACCTAAACCAAATGTATTTAAAAACATGATTAGTCAGAATGAAATCGTTTACGTGCAACGAGATAGAAATTTACGAAAAAGATTTAATAAATATTGAATAATTAAAAAGTCATTATAATTCTAAAAATTATTTAAGAAACTTATTATTTTCTTAATATATTAACATTTAAGAATAGTGTTATGTACTTGTATAATATAATATTATTTTATTTTCAATTTTATTGTTACCCATGAACTTCAAAATTATAAATTGATTTTATCTCTTTATTTTTTTCAAAATCAACTTCGATAAGGAGTGAGAAACTCAATATCCTAAATAGATTCAATAAAGTTGTCATAAGTTGATAATAGTAAAAATTATATTTTGAATCGGATATGTAACTTTAATTTAGCGAGTTAACTCAATAACTAACTTACTTAGTCATTTTTTTACTTTCTAAAATTATCTAATCATACTTTTTTCAATATGTAAAAAATCACGCCAACCATTAAGTTACATGAATTGGACATGTAATAAAAACCATACTTTTTTTTTAACTTTAAAATACAACCATTACACAAAAAAGCTAATATTCCTTAAGAAATTATTTTTTAATTGTAAAAATAAATTTTAAGCTTAAAAAAATACTAACAAAATACAAAATCAAATTATCTGGAATGCAACAAGTATAAACTAAAAATGATTTATACTTGTGCACCTATATTTTTTTTCCTAAAATTTTAACAAAGTTGTGTGAAATTTTTGTTTTCTGTTGATATTTAAATTAAAGGATAATCATGTTAAATTAAAAGATGTTTCTGTTAAATAAAAGGACAATTCTATTAATTTGTAGGATAATTCAATTAAGTTAAGGATAAGATTTAATTATTAATTAAAAGATAATCCTACAATAATCTTAATAAACTAAAGGATACACTTGTTAACCAAAAGGATAATCTTATTATGTTAAAAGCTAATATTGTCAAATTAAAGGATAATTTTGTTTTTAAATCATTTTACGCTAAATGAAATTATCCTTGCTGTTGTATGAGATTTTTTTATGTCCAATGGGATTAAAATTTACACAAATGATATATATTAGTATAAAACGGCTATTTTTACGCAAAGTGACATTATATTTACTATTGTATCATATTTTTTACACGCCATGAGATTAAAATTTACGTAAAGTGACATCATTTACTTTAATTTATCACATCACTTTCTATTAAATGATTTTACTGTTCATTTTGACTGCTACTTTTACACAAAATGATATTGTATTTAATACTTATGAGATATTTTATGCAAAATGAGATCAAAATTTATTCAAATGACATCGATTAGTACAAAATGACTACTTTTATATAAAATGACATTGTATTTACTGTTGTATGAAATTTATGAGATGAAAATTTATGCAAAATGATATTATCAACTTTAACTTATCACTTTTTACCAAAAAAAAAATTCAACTTGTCACATCAAATTTTTTATTGAATGCTTTTACTGTTCACATTTTCATACGTGGCTAAATATTGGCCACACATTTAAGTGTTGTTTTTACGCATTTTGAGATCCTTATTTTAGTAATTTTACTTATAATTACAAGACCATCTCAATATGCGTAAAAGTTTCTCATTTATACGTAATAATTACCGGTTCAACAAGTAACCGATAAACAAAATGAAGGGCTCATATATTCTTAATTTCATCCGACGACTCAAATTAACGATGTATAGTACATCATACCACTAAAGATGTAAAGAAACCGATCCCTATACACACATATATGTATCCTAACCGATTTTCTGAGAATTAATTATATTTTTGCATAATCTCTGCGTCCTAACACGAGGTTATAATTCCTCGTGCTACTATTTTCATAGGCGGGGATAACTATCTTTGTTCTTAGTAATTATACGCAATATCATCATACACATTTCGTGTCGGCATTTTTCTCGTAAATTTAAATATATTCTATTTTGGAATAGAGAATTATATTTTATTTAACAAAATCAATTATTGTTGAATTTATAGGTAGTTAATTGCCTACTAAGCCCTTTTTTTTTTTCTTTTTTAAATTTATAGCGTTACACCGTTCTAGATGTATCAAATTGGTCCAATTGTTGTGATGTATCAAAGTCCAAGCACTTGGTTATTACAGTACTTATTAGATGGGAAAATGAGTGAGAAAGCTAGAAAGGAGACCACGTGAATGGATTTTGTATAAATAAATACCAAGTCCTGTAATTTACTTTAATTTCTATTTGTCTCTACGTTAATAAGTAAGGTACTGTATTAATTTACGAGCTACCTACTATTGTCGTAATTGTGCCAGTGTACTCTTTTTATAATTACTCAAAAATAAGGGACACGTTACCAAATAATTCTTATATACATAACGTAAAATTAGATTCCCTTCACACCAGGAGATTTTCATGAAAATAAAGGAAGAGAGAAGAAAGAAGACATCTATTTCTTTTTTCTTCCGTCTACACATGAATTTAAGTTGAAATAAAGGAGGAGAAACATTGAACTAATTTTCGACAAACATTAGATAACAAGTATCATTGGCAAAACGGTGTTTTCATTTGATTGGAACTGGCATTAAATTCTTAAGCAATCAGTGCAATGCGCCTTTGTCCACGAGTGACAATCTGTTGGAATATATATATATATATATGTGGGGTTTGATTAGAACTTTTCTTATTCTTATGAATGAATACCACATTAATTTGCACAAACAATGACAACCCGATGATATTTTTTCATTTTCATTTAATGTCATTTCTATAATAAATACGGACGATTATATTCGTATTCTACAAATTAAATTACAACATAAACTCGCAAATAATCATAAATAGTGAGTTCTAACTATATTTATTATTTTTCTACATAAAATAAAATGAGAGAGATTATAATTTGTATATGTGTCAAATTGTAATTTATTTATAAGGTAATTTTATAAGTTAATTCCCGATAAAAATTTATTGTTGCACTAAAACAGTTGGATGGAGTACAAAATTAATCTAAACTTGTCAGGGGTAGGGCCAAAGATGGCGTCGTCGTGTTTTATACGAGCTAATGAGCCATCCACCTATTTGTCGACAAGAAGTAATAATAGTAGTAGTAGTAAAATTCAAGCGTCTCTCCGCCTCTCTCTTCTCTCTTTCGAGCTTTCTCGTTCGTGTCCCCACTTCCCGCATTTATTTTAATATTTGGACTTTTCCAAACTATTCGGCCTACTTTGGTTTTTCTTTTATCAACGCTCTTTTTTTTTCCTTCCTTCTTCTTCTTTTGTTTGTTTTCTGTAAAGAGACAAATGATTAAAGCATAGGTCACGTAGTCAGAATGAAATAGTTATTATTCAATTTATAAATGTATATAATATTTCTGTACATCAAGACTCTTTGTATTATTATATATATCAATGATCTTGATTAATTAATGAGTGTTTCTTAATTATTTTTTATTTTCTTGTTAACTTCGGACCCCAAAACACATGGTATGACTACGACGACCCACCGGCAACTGCCATCATATATGAATTCATGAAGTTAGAATTAATCGATATGAAGAGGTCGTTGGTTAGTTTAACAAGCATCACTTCTTTTCTATTTTGACTAGCTATAAAATACATAAAATTACATTAAAAAAAATGGAAATAATTCTGAAAGTTCTAACATAGAGAGTATAGTATTATGAAAAAATCTTGAAAGTGCACACGCATATATGCTTGAATGATAAAATAAAATATGGCCATACTTAAAATAGAGTGCCAAAATCACTTATTTGTATTTGTATGTATACGTAAAAACTGTCACAAAAGACTTTAATTACTTGATACAGTATAATGGGGCAAAAGTTTTCAAGAAAATAAAAATAAATAACCAATTGATAAGGCTGAATCAGAGTTTTAGTTTTTGTCTTTTTATTATTAGGTAATCCGGAAGTTAATGAAAGGAGCCAAACCTAGGTGGATTATTATGCAGTGATACCGGCTAATCTGCCAAAAAACATTATGATTGCATTATTATTCCACCTGTGAATCCTTGATTTAAGGACGAAAAAGTATTCACTTTTTCTAATAAATCAAACTTTGCGCCAGATCATTTTCCATGTCATCATTGTATAAGTATATTTATTGGAAAAAAGGAAAGAAAGTAAACAAAATCCTTTATGTATAATTAAACAGCAGCAGTACAGCACACTGTTTTTACAGTCCACATATTTATATGTCAAAAACTTCCAACCACCGTTAAAAAAACAAACTTGGAAAAACTCTAAAACGCAGTGCATATAATACATACATATATAGGCCACTTTTCTAAATTAGTGCTTATGCTTTGCGGCAAAGTTATTGACCAACGCAAGAGCATTACTAGTAACATGTGCAACGCTCACGATCTGTGCCCTAACCGATGACTTGATTCTACCATCCATGGCCCGACCCGAAAACCCATCCATGCAAGTTGTGTCGTCGGTTAGCGCAGCACTCACCCATGTCTCAACATTGCTCATGTGGAACGTAAAGTCGTTTCCCTTGACCCGACCCATACCCTTCATTTCTTCACACGATCTACTGACCCGATCCAGACTATCTTCTACTTCATCCAAACAGTCCTTTACTGCGGCGTACTGTCTAGAGGACAGACCCTTGAACTTTGTGAGCCTTTTCATGAATGTTTGGGCCGACCGGGTCTGGTTCAGGCTCACATCCAAGGCGGTTTGGGCCAGCTGTTGTGGGCTTTGTTGGATGGACTTGGCGTAGACGGAGAGAGACTGGACGCACAACGTAGGATAGGTTGTGGCGCTGCACGAGGTCTTGATGAAGTTGGTCGCCGGTACGACGGCGGCGGCGGGGAGCGTGATGGTGGTGGCGGCGTAAAGAAGAGAGAGGAGGAGGGGTAGTAATGGAAGAGGAAGGGGGGATTTAGATGTTGACATTGTAATTTGGTTTGTGAATGAAGTTTTTAAATTTAGTGAAGTAGAGGAAGAAGGGGTTTTAAGTTGGGTTTTTTGGGTGAATCTGTTATGAAGGTGGTGAGTATATTTATAATAGAGAGAGAGAGAGAGAGAGAGAGAGAGAGAGAGAGAGAGAGAGAGAGA